>JAHDVE020010667.1:0-16026 GCA_022606495.2 Halesus radiatus
TATTATTTCTGGCAGCAGTGTTATTTATATAGTAGTTAGCGTGTGTTATTTAGTAGACCAAAAATAACAATTTTGTACCAAAATGGTGCGTATTATCAACCTATTTCGCATTAATCTCAAATAACATTCGGATTCATTTGTATCAGTTTCATTCCCAGAAAAACAAAGATGGTTTTTGTTTGTCTGTTTTACCCCCAGCTGTGAGACAGTTATGGCAAATTAATTATTTCTACAAATTATTTACACAATCTGACACTTATTACAATCTTGGTAGAAGATAGGACTTAATGAAAATAATATGTTTTGATATTATTGGGTTTCCACCTAAAACGATGTTTTAAAAATAACATTTTCCCTTCTTCCTAAAAATGTCTATGGCAAGTTTCTTGCTTACTTCATAAAGGCAAAGATGGTGTGTTTACCCCAAGAAAAATGAACCATAAAAGGGAATTAAAATATTGTTTTTCAAAATGTATTTTCCATGATTTTGGTTATGAATTTGGATGCTCTTTTATTCAGTTGACCATAATTTTCAAATACTCAATGCAAAACTCATATCCGAAAATGTGAAACTACAAGAACCCTTCCTTTGGTTAAGAGCAATGCTAAAATAACTAATTTTAATTCAAAAGTCATTGACGAAAGCATGGTACCCGTATAAGTTGGTTTAGGCGTAGCATGGTATTGACCGAGTGTAAAGTTTAGTGTGCCGTCGGATTCTTTGTAGAAACTAAACATGAATGTTAGCGACCCATTGGCATTGCTTCCGAGACATTTCCAGTTCTTTTTTTCGTTACGGTCAAACTCTTGAACCTAGTTTTATTCTCTCGTTTTTTTTCTCGTCTTTTCTCCTAGTTCTCATTCGAGAAACAACACAAAAACAAATTTTCAAATGGATACACTCCGAAGCGTGGAGGTCAATTTTTTTTTTCATATTTATAGCGGCGCAAAAACACAATATAATTATTTTTCCATAGATATATGTTGTTATTATATAAACATATAAATTTGTTTTAAAGCACTTCAATTTAATATATTGATCGATTGGTTTCCGAAGTACCCATCCTTATCTAATAATATGTTAAAAAAAAATATATATATATATATATTTATTATTTTTATAAACAATAATTATTAATCTAAAACACTCATCCAAATTGAAAAAACCTTCCGAGCAAAGATAAATGTCGCCGGCAGGACTCGAACCCGCACCCTTCTAATGTCCAGTTAGATGCTCTACCGTTGAGCTACGTCGGCTTATCGCAAACCCGCCAAGTTAATCAATATATACTAGTGTTCCATTTTAATAATTACTGTTTTTATTATATTTTCACCTGTATTAGTATGAGAGAGGCTTGTAACGGCTAAATCCCTCAAATAGATGGCGTCGAGACAAATTATGTCTACAATTTATTGGTGAAAATTTCTTTGACTTGTCAAATATTTATTAATTGATAAACTAAAGTTCTTAAAAACTTAAGACAAGATTTTTGTGCATAGCGCAAAGGGTAACAATTATTATTTTTATAAACAATAATTATTAATCTAAAACACTCATCCAAATTGTTTACAGGTGAAAATATAATAAAACAGTAATTATTAAATGGAACACTAGTATATATTGATTAACTTGGCGGGTTTGCGATAAGCCGACGTAGCTCAACGGTAGAGCATCTGACCGGATATTAGAAGGGTGCGGGTTCGAGTCCTGCCGGCGACATTTATCTTTGCTCGGAAGGTTTTTTCAATTTGGATGAGTGTTTTAGATTAATAATTATTGTTTATAAAAATAATAATTGTTACCCTTTGCGCTATGCACAAAATCTTGTCTTAAGTTTTTAAGAACTTTAGTTTATCAATTAATATATATATTTAATTTATTTATAATATTGTCCTGACGAAGGAAGGGTACTTCCGAAACCAGTCGATCAATATATTAAAATGAAGTGTTTTAAAACAAATGTATGTGTTTATATCATAAATATGGCAAGTCACAAAGTATGACAGAAGAGAATGTTGTATGAATGTGAATGAAGCAAGAAGTGTATGCCAAGATCGAGCTGTTTGGCGGTCCTTCCTCTCTACCTACCCCTGCGGGGAAATGGCGTGATGGTTAGTTAGTTTGTTTGTAAGAAAGTAAATGAATATATATATATATTGTTATATTAAAGTTCCGCAGCCCAGAAAATACATGCAAAGCTGTACAAATTAGGAACGCTGTAGCTTTTTTATAAGAGTTTCGACTGCCTTAAGCCAGTGCCAGTGGGACTATGGCATTCCCAATTGATGTATGTTGTGCGGTGAATAGAGTGAGGAGGGGAAGGTTGAGAAGGTTGAGAATAACCTAGCTTTTCAAATCTCGTCACAAAATATTGCTAGTTCTATTTCAAGAAACATCGTGATTTGTATCCACGACCTTCGGGTCCGAAGCAGGTCAAGCAGGGGAACTAGCAATTCTTAAATTATCTGTAAACTATTTAAATATCCAAATGACATACCCCTGATGTAAATGCAATTCCAGTGGTTGTTCCCTTCCGTTAGTTCTGGGTAGGGTTGAATAAATACGTTACCCTTCCAGCAAATTGGTCTTTATTTGAACACAAGACCCCTGAGGATGCTCACATCGCCCACGTGCACTTCAAGTGTTTACTGCGATCCTTGGATGGGAAGCCGCCAGGTGTTGAATACTCTAGGATCTAGGTGAAGATCTCCGGTACACGTGGGGCCATCTGCAGCTACATCTGAATCACAAACAAGACAAATAATGAGACAATGTCCGAAGACAAATTAATTATCCAAATATATTTAAATTTTTTTTTTGAGAATCAAGAGTAAGGAACTCCAGTTATTTTTTTTATTCTGAAAAGGAAACAAATAATCCCATATAAATTTTGAATATTAAATACTTATCCGAGACACTCACTAAAGATTACAAATAAATTATAGTAGAATCTTGTAATAATAATAATAATAATTGGATTACTTGTATAGCGCTGTTTTTGTGAAAAATCACCTCAAGGGCGCTGTACAAATCTTACTTCCTATTCTTTATCCAATTATGTACAAACAGATACAGAAAAACATACTTACCTGGCGGGTCGCTTCACATGAACACAGTTTTATTAGAAAATTAAAGAAAAGATTTGATATTTTTACAGTTGCTATTTTATCCTCATTTTCTATTTTTCTATTGATGTTACATTTATTAGAAGGTTAGTGGCACAAGAAGATATGGAATTTATTTGAAATACTTAATTAATTTAATTTTTATTACTGGAAAATGTTTATAAAATGACCTTGAAAAGCGAATGAAGCTTCTAATGTATATTATCATTTTTTATTTATTTTTTACACTTTTAGTTATTTACAGTATTGCGGGCTACGGACGCACTTGCGCACCGATGCGTGAATTTTTAAAACTTTTTCTATAAGTGACTTTAGGTGAGCACCGACCGGCTAGCCTAGCTATGCAATTTCCGGGTGAATTTCTTCAATTAATGGATATGATTGTCTGAAAAGATGAGTTTTAAGTTTAGTTCTGAATTCTGTCGAGTCTTTGATAATTCTTAAGTAATGCGATAGTTCATTCCAGGCTTTAGGTCCTGATACTCCGAAAGCACGATCACCGAACTTAGTATTAGGTGTGCGCTTTGGTTCCTGCAATCTCCTGATAGCTGATGACGCTGCTGACCTAAGGGTGGACTGCCGTGTTGTAGTCATGATAAAAAGGTAGCAGGCAAAGATATATGGGAATTAATTGCAGATAATATTAACAATTCTTATAAATCGAAGTATGATTGTGATAAAAATGACGGGACGGATTGGGGTAGCTATAGCTCAGTGGACTAAAGCTCAAGGTCCCATATAGGCCATACCAGTCGTGGGTTCGAATCCCTGCTGTTGCCGTTATCTTTTTCTTTTCCATATCTTTTCGATTTCATGATTCATTTTGAGAGATGTTAATGTTATCTACAATGATTTACAAATATATATATCTCGTATATATATTAGTATTTTTACGAATTTCCACCTTCTTAAAACTTAAACACCATTATTTCTTTTACAAATGATGTTTTCATATTTGGAATAATTATGAAAGCCCGCCAAAATGCTCTAAATCTGGTACCGTACGCGTGACGTCATACATACGTAGTTTTGTCACTTTACAATAAGGCCATTCCCACAAGGGTCGATATGAAATTAGCAAATTCAAAAAAAAAATTACAAGATATCAAAATATTTTACATTTTGAAATGATTTGTATACCCGTGTGCAAGTCCGCGCGGCGTGACATCGCGGAAAATTTCCTGCATTCTTAATGCACGCGGCCGACTGACCTGTGAGGGGGAGATCTCGATTCTGTTAGAATTCGCCGATCAATCACAGGGAGTTTAAGTTTCTTATGGTTTTAATCATTTTCGAATAACTTTTTTTTAAATTACACGAATAATTATAATACAATTTATATATAACTAGATGTGTACCCGGCCTTGCTCGGATACGATAATTGATTTGACCACGAAAGTAATCTCCAAATAAAGAAACATTCATTTCAATATTTTATTTCATTCCAAACGTTTATTTTTCCAAAATATATCAAAACATAAAGTAGATACATACACGTGTTTTCCATTTTGAAAATATTCTACCCAAAAAAACCTCCTTCTTATGAATATGCAATCTGTGGCTAACCAGAGTGTTATACCTATGGGCTAACCAAAATAAAACATGGCGGGTTCAATGTTTTTCATACTAATTTAAAAACATTATGGCAACAGTTTTACATATTGGATTTCATTCAAACTACTTTCTAAACCTTTCCGGCACTAATAAAAACAAACTGTTCTATTTATTTTCAGTGAAACCGGTCCAGTGATTTTCGAGAAAATCGAGGACAAACGAACAAACTTAGATTGATTTTTTTATATATATATATAGATCCACATGAAACATTTTTTTTAAGATCAACAGCCCCGAGTAAGAGGACTAACAGAGTGTGGTTAGAGGGAAAGAGGACGGTTATGAGTTGCCGGATCTTGAAAGGTTGCCAAAGCCTATTTTGTTCCGTATTTGCTCACACCGCATTCTAAACCCGAGTCATCTCTGTTCAAAGCCGAAAATCTTACAGATCATCCACGGAGGTTATCAGAGATTCTTTATAATAGAACCATTCTTATATACTCCTACAAATGCCTATTCCAAAACAAAACAAAGTCTACGTAGGATCGTTCCAGCAGTCAAATGGCTTTTATTGATGACTCCGCCATGCGATGTGACAAACGCAGTGATGGATTTGCTGTCGATATTTTCATTTGAGCATTTCACATACTATAAGCGCTTCCAATTTGAGAATCGCTATTTTAATTATTTAATTTGATTAACCTAAAACAATATTCAGATACTGCAAATAATTTTAATTAATGTTTTTTTTGTGTCAATACGTCACAAGCGTCCCAACTGTTTAAAATTGTCCGAAACCTGTGAGACTATGTTATATTGTAAGAAAATGTGGAATAAAAATGATGAGAAGCACCTACTTATTAAAATATGATCACCAAACACGGCTAAAGCTATTTTAAGCATCTTTTTGTTGTATTGAGTTTTATAAATGTTTTGTTACAACGTTTAATTAATACAAAGTTATTTATTAGACCATTTCGAACGACAGTAATTTAACAAATGGTGCATAGACTATAATATAGCTAAGTACGTAAACAATATGCAGTCAAGTCCAGTTATACTAACACTTTTCGATTCTGAATGATGGTCTTTCACCAGGGCGATACTGAGAGTATCTACCACTCAGCCCTAACTGTTAACTGGTATAATGTACGACACCCAAATTCTGACAGCTTTTTGTAATTTTTTCGTAGGTCTGAATATTTTTCCGTTGGCAAAAATCCGTCCATCCAAGGACTCACTACTTTAGAATAGATCTTCTATACCAGTGATTCCCAACGTGGCAATATCGCCCACCAGTGGGCTATTTAAGTCGCTTTAGGGAAGATCAAGAGTCAAGGGTTGAATTGCTTTTCCTCAATCAACAATATACTAATTATGGGTACCATTCTCCACGGTCGAGAATATGGAGATTTGTTAACTCAAGCCAGGGCCTTGAAATTTTTGGTACCAGTCTAAATGACTGTTGTTAGTCTTTACGAAAATGGACTTCGAAGAATATCATTTAATATGTCTCGGAATCTACCAAAACCTTGTTCAGGTTTTGACTAGGATGTTCTCCCAAATGAATATTTTTGTCAGCGCCCTTCATTCACGTATTTTATGTTATATATTTTGTTAATCGGACAATGGTTCGAAAATATAAAAATAAATTAATAAATTAAATAAATTGCTTCAGCGGGTGATTTTAGATTAGATGAATACTTTGTGCGCTTAATTAATTACAAACACTGCGTTTTTTATTGATATTCACCCTTGGTGCAATTTAAAGGTTTTGTTGTTTCTTATTTTCCTACCTTTGAAATCTTTGTTAAACTTAATATTATGTAGAAAAAATGAACATTCCCAAAATAATTAAATTGATAACTCGTGGTAATGCAACAATGTTGTATGTCTTCAAATATTTTTGGTAGAGGAAAGGATATTTGTTTAGAGAAGGACAACTAAAATATTATATATGATCTAAATTCCCACTTCTAGATCACAGAACGTATTATTCGGGGAGTCTAGCACGTGAATTTTAAAAAGGCGAAAGGAAACAATGTCCAATTCTCATTAGAAAAAATGATGACTTTTATTTTGTAGATAAATGGGGGAATCGTTGAAACCACGGTTTTAATGGGATAGCCCTTTAGGCTGATGTAAGCGTAGTGAGCAAGATTAAGAAAGGGACGCTTAGATGGTTTGGGCATGTAGAGCAAATGAACGAAGAAAGGAGTGTAAGGAGAATATATGACGCGAATGTGAATGGAAGAAGAGCCTGGGGACGCCCGAGGAAGACATGGCACGATCAAGTGAATCAAATACTCAAGTCGGGCCATGTCAGAAGTCGGAATAACAGAAGAGAATGTATGAGGCGTTGTATGAATGTGAATGAAGCAAGAAGTGTATGCCAAGATCGAGTTGTTTGGCGGTCCGTCCTCTCTGCCTACCCCTGCGGGGAAACGGCGTGATGGTTAGTTAGTTAGCCCTTTCTATCGAGGCATAGCGGGCTCGCTTGAATTGACTAGCAGTGTACCAATACTGTGCCCAAACATCGGAATCTATCATTGAGTCAATGATAGATCAAATGTCAGATAAGGGGGATATGGTTTATTACAATATCGTTACACACGATGCCGACATGTCCAGGAATCCAAATTGGAGTTATTCCAGAGCTTGCGTGGAGGTTATCAGGACTCGAATAAAACAAAAAAAATTTTTGAGGAAACTAAGTCCGTTTCATCAAAAGATTTCCTGACAGTATTTTTCTTTTTTTTTATTTTTTATTTAAAATGATATTTTTTTTTACAGAGAGTATATAAATAAGACATGATTCATATAGTGTAACAAAAATATAATATAGCTATTCCTCACCATAAAGAAACAAGGTTCTTGTGTTTGGTGAGTGATTATCGCTTAATTAATCAGATCATAACTTGAAATATTGTTGTACAATAGCAGGAAAATATGAATTTGTCGTGTAAATTTTGTAATTTATCACTAATAATAGTATTAAAGAAAAGAAAAGAAATGAAAAGAAAGTAGAAGAAAAGAAGAGAAGATAATAATAAAAGACAAAAAATCTAATAATAATAAAAAACAATAAAATTAAAAAAAAAATTGTTACAGTAGTTTGAGGTAATTTTTTAATCTATGTTGAAATTCGTGGATATTTTCTATAATTTTAAGATCAGATGGCAGATTGTTAAAAAAAGTTATTCCTAGATATAGGTATGTGTTTTGCGTATGCTTAGTATTGAATAGCGGGATTTTAATGTTTTGTTGATACCTTGCGGATATATTAAATTGTAATTTATTTAACGTTTTTTCTTTAAAGATTTGAATAATCGCATATTTTTATAAATTTTATCTACTGTAGGTACATTGAATATTGTAAAAAGCTTTTCAGTGGAAAATGATGATGTTTTTTTTTAAATTACCTTTATTATCAATATTTGAATTATTTTAAGTGGACTTAAAATATTATCATATGTGGTTTTCCGAAAAATAAGAATCAACAGCATTTATTAGTTTGTCTTTGAGCCTTGTAAATTTTTGCCTGTGGCCCATTCTTTGTACGCACTATGATTGATGTTTTGATTGGGTTTCGTTTTACATGGGTTACAGCGGACAATTGGGAACCTCTACCCTATACAATAAATATTTATAACACGAATTGATTTGATTTTGAATGACTGTAAAAAATACAATCTAATTTAATCAGCGCAAACGTAATGAATAATATTATTCCCATTAAAGAACATCATTCGTCTTGTTAAAAAACTGTATATTTCTTTAGTTGATATCATTACACCGTTAAACAGATTGATCAAAAATATGAGATGATAATTTAAGGTCATCGTATTTCATTCAAACCATGGATTACCCCCCCCCCCTTATTTTTTTTAATTATTTAATAAATACTGTTATTTTTAATTCACATTTAATTAAAATAAAATAATATACGTAATATTTGTGGCACGTTCCATACTGTTAAATACTCCCAGTATCGCCTGGTGAAAGACCCCAATTCCGAATTGAAATATTGCTTGAAATGGCCATGATTGGTTATCAGATTTGAATAGCCAGAAATAATCCAACAATCGTCTTCTCAGTCTCCTTTCCTTCCTCACTCCCTTCAGCCTTGCAGCATATCTCAATTGTGGATCCCAGAGTACCACTGGCTACGGACAGTTGGGACTCCTGTGCGATATTCACAAAAAATTACATGTACATTTTTTTAAATGCTAACAAAAGGCAAAAAGCATTTTTTATTGTAAAATAGGTTATGAAAAAATATTGTAAAATATATTCATCAGTACGGAAAATTCCAGTGCGGAAAATCTTCTTCAAATCATAATGAATGGTTTTTTTTAATCTCAATTGCTATTCTGTGAATATTATGCTATTATACATAGCATAATATTCACAGACCTTTTTACAAGATCACGAAAAAATTCTATTAAATCTGTATTTCTATGAAAGAATCTCACGAAATGTTTGATTTTCAAGATTTTCCACACCTCTTCTAAATCCGCACTTAGCTCAGGAAGTTTTTCCCTTGCCCTGCAGCTTTAAAAGCCGCATTTATATTTTTAACTTCCTTGGGATGAAGCTCCGTTCCCAGAAGCAGGATTAGTTAAGTGCATCCTACCGTTAAAAGACGGAAAAAATAACACTACAATGTCATTTGGTAATAATATTATATATTTACTATTTGCGCTTTGCAAACAAACATTTAGTTAACCTTTGACAATGAGTGATGACAAATATGACACGGGATCCCATGTGGGGTCACTGAAATACCCCATACATTTTTTCACAAATTTTAACTATTCACATTTTAGTTGGTATTCGGAGAATTTATTATGATGGTGGGAGTACTCGGTTACCCCACATGGCAACTGGAGGATAATAAATCTGTATTCATTTCTAAAAAGGAAACGAGTCAATATTATTTAACTTTACAGGGAACCCGATTTGCATTCTGATTTTTTTTTTCAGATCGGAGAATTGTAATAAAGAAGCGTTGCGTTTCTCTACCCACAGAATACAGCGGTTATTGAAGTTATCCTTGTTTTCCGTGTCATTATTTTATAATAACCGTTTTGGTATATACTCGTATAGCCAACTTTAACAATTCTTTAATTAGAGCGCGTTAATTTATAAAAAATGTGACTTATCACTATATCTCAACAGCTAATATCTCGGAACATTATGTTTCTAGCATACTAATCTCTATTCGTAACTTATATGAAATAAGTAGTATATATATAGTGTTTAATAATTAATTAAACAGCATATATTTTTTCTTAGCTGTTACATAAGATAAGATTTTTGATTCTCTCACCCATGAAAGCCGGCAGATGTTTCAATTCATCAGCCTATCCCATTTGTGGGCGACCTTTAATTCCTTGCTCCTTTCTCTAGCTAAGAACACCACGCGTTTATGTTTGAATTCGATCAGTACCACTGTACCATAACCTAAAACATATCCAGCACTGTCCCATTTGAGAAAAATTCAAACACGCATAGGGCTGGTAAATAAGTGCAGGAAATCATTGCTAAATTTTACGCTTCCTAATTTGACCGTTTAAGCCGATAATTGGAACTAGTTCCGATGGTGTGATAAATAGCAGCTACTAATAATAAATCCCATTTATCAAATATGACATTTATGTAAATATTTCAATCTTAATTGTATGTTAATTCATAAATTGCCTACTTTTCCAAGTACAGACTTCGATGATTCATCGATGGATCTGGAATGTCGATGATATCAATTGATAAAGGATGATTTTAAATCTAAACCAGTCTAAAGAGGAATTTCTAAAGTTTCAATGTGAGAACATAATTTGTTTTCAAAGGTTAGTTCGTCACAATTTCATGAATAATGCACTGATTCCAGCAAAATTTCTGTATTGTGGTGTTATAAAAGCACTTGTAGATGTAAAGTAGATTTATTTGACGGCCTCCATGGTCGGGGGTAAGGCTCTCGACTACGAATCCGAAGGTCGCGGGTTCAAATCCTGGCGTGCGCGAGTAAATTTTATTTAATTAATTTGTGCTGTTTCAAAATTAATTAATTTAAAAATAATATATGGTATATTTGCCAACGTTCCAGAGTGAAAGATACTCTCAGTATCGCCCTGGTGAAAGACCACCATTGATAATTGAAACGTTGCTTGAAATGGCATTTAGCCGAGTTTGGTGACCAGATCTGAATAACCAGGTATTTTTCCCGCCTTCCCCTCCTCTTCTCCTTCCCTTCCCCAATACCTTCAGCCTCTCAACATTCCCCAATTGCGGATACCATAGTTTCACTGACTCCAGACAGTTGGGAGCAGTTGGGACTCTTGTGCTGTATTTATATAAAAAATAAAATTTAAAAAAAATTAAAAACTATAAAAAATAAAAAAATTGACCTTTGCGGTTGACACCGGTTTGACAAGTGGTTCCTCTAACAAGTGACTCCCAGAGGTTATGTCCCATAGACAAACCTATAGAAGAGATCCATAGAGTATATTAGTTTTATACCAACTAATAATAATAATAATACTGTTTACAATTAGATTCTTCAGATATAGAACCATGCTGATGGTGTGCGTGATTTTATCAAAAATCAACTCTTACATAAAAACCCGTGTAAAAATAAACATCGCGTTGACATAATAGCATGATTGTGCAAAAAAATATATATATATATAATATGAAATTGTATAATACATAATATACATATACATGATATAAAACTTGAGGTGAACCTTCACAAAACTGCGCTATAGAAATTAACTCTTATTATTATTATTATTAAAGAGAATGAAAAAAAGAGGAACAAGTTTTTACAAAGAAAATTAAACAAAAATAGATACAGAAAAAAATAATTTAAGTTGTTGAGAATATAAACACATTCATCAAAAATTCGAAACCTTAACACAATGTTTTTTGCTCATTTTTAACATCAGGTCAGGCTACAATATGAACAAAATCCATTTCACGTATTTTGTCCCCAATATATTTTCGTCTCGCAGAAGAAAAAAAGTAAAATCATTTCTCTATACGCCGCAGCCGGAAAAGTAAATACCCCAGCCAAAAAACTCGTCAAAATGTAGTTATAAAGAGGAGGCACGAACCGGGATCTCTCGAGAGTCGAACTGCGTGAGAGCTTACCCTAACACACTTGGCACGACCCCGTAATATAAGGTGAACTCCGGAACACACTATACTTTTTATATCGCAGGTGATTTAAACTTTGAAGTTTGGAGGCTTTCGCGGAATTTGCTGACACTGGGCTGTGTTTTGAGGGAGCTTTTATGTAATCATTCTTGTCGGAGCTTTTATTCCGGGTGTTGTAATTTATTTGAATATCAACTACGCACGGCGCATTTTGTGAACAAATCCACAAATTTGATGAGTGCTCCTAAAATATGCAATTTTTCAAAATACTGTAAATATGTCTGTCTCATTTTCAATATGAAAGCTTTGTTTTATTAAAAAAATTTCATATATTGTTTAAAGTTTCGTTATAATTATAAAAATATTTTTGATTTTTTTTCTATTTACGATTTGACAGTGATAATGGGATAGTAAAATAATAGTAAAAAAAAACTATAATTAACACTACACTCGAATGACGAGCAGTTGCAGTTCGTGGTCTAAATCATGGGGAGTTTAACAATAAAGCGATTTAAAAAAGGAAAGAATATAATTTCAGCAGATTTTCTTCTTCATCGAATATTTAATATTCAAAATTTTGTGTTGAAAGGAATATACATTTTTTTTTTAAATATATCACTTTAAGGCAGCCACAAGTACTTGGTAATACATGAAAAAATTGAATTTATTTTCCACATAAGTAACTAAGAAAGCTTTTTTAATTTTTTTTTATTTTTTATTATAATATTAAGTATATACAGTGGAAACTTATACCCGCTGAGCCACTGCAAGTAGCTTGTCAGCATGAGTTTATTTCAACAATAATATATAGTAAAACAATAAATAACAATCGAATGTTGGGCAAAATTAGGACACAGAGGCGCATGCATGTTGTGATCAATGTACATAAGTTGAAAAAAAAATTTTAAAGAAAAAATAATGGAAACAGCATTACAGTTTTGTTATTGAGTTACAAGAGTCCAATTTTATAACACCGATTTAAATAATATTATAAAAATATCGATATCATAAAAAATTATAATTATACCAATATATCAATATAATACAAATATCAGTATTATAAAAATGTCAATATAATAAAAATATCGATATTATAAAAATATCATTATCCATATGAACGTATGGAAAAGGGCAGCCAAATTAGCATTGAGTGCTCAATCACATAACGGCACTGTGAAAATGATGATGGCTGCTTATACTGTTCTTATCATGGCTCACAGAACGGATAATATATGAATAATTATTTGATCGAATTAGGCCTTAATCAATGGTCATCACCACCTAAAACCGACAGCGATATCTCTGTATTATCTGGATTAGAGCAAGGGAAAGTACTTTTTCTACCGCAGCTTAAGTTTGAATTGAGTCCCAATAAATTAGCTTTACTAACGCCCTCTATCGTAGATCCCAAGCGTAAGAACATCAGCCTAAAACCGTTAACTGGCGATATCAACGGCGTCGCCGAGTCGTCTAAAACAGAAGAGGTGAAACAGCTGATTGAGCGTTTCTACCAAAGTACACAGGACTTAATCAGGTCGTTGCTCCCCCATTACCAAAATACGCTACACAGCCCTACAGCCAGCCTGCGTTTGCACCCGGTCAGCCAATGGACAAAAAACGCGTCATGGCGCAAAGATGATACCCGCCTGCACGTTGATGCCTTTCCATCACGACCCAATCACGGTGAACGCATTCTGAGAATCTTTACCAATATTAATCCCGTTGGTGAAAGCCGCCAATGGCGCGTTGGTGAACCATTCCCCAGTCTGGCTAAGCGATTCTTACCTACTCTGGCCCCCTATTCCCCTTTTAAAGCCAAAGTGATGTCTATGGTCGGCATTACCAAGCGCTACCGTAGCCACTACGACCACCTGATGTTACAAATGCATGACCGAATGAAAGAGAGTGCCGACTATCAAACTAACGGTGAACAGGCTAGCGTTGCCTTTCCTAGTGGCAGTACATGGGTCTGCTTCTCAGATCAAACGCCACATGCAGCAATGTCGGGGCAATATATGCTGGAACAAACCTATCTATTACCGGTTAATGCAATGGCTAACCCACAGCACTCACCGTTGAATGTCCTACAGCAATTAACGCAAAAGACATTGATTTAAAAGTTACAAAAATTGAGATAAGAAGGGCCAATATATTGATAGCGGCCTTTTCATACCTCAACAGCCTCAACTACAAAACCATGACCTAAAAACAATCAATATCTCATGTCTAATCTCCCCCGTTTCAGCCTATACTCAATTTTCTGATTTTTTAATTATCATCTTGAATATATCCAGAGGTCTGAAATGCCACATCAACTTAACCAGTATGATCAGCCTATCGGTTTAGACGTTCCCGGCTGGAACGGGTGCCTGCGCCCGACAGGTGAAACCTTAACCGGAAAATACTGCAGGCTAGAGCGCGCCAACCCACAGCTGCATGCCGACGATCTATTTCAGGCCTACCAGGCTGCCACCGATGAACGAGACTGGACCTATCTTTCCGTTGGCCCGTTTACCGATCGGCAGGAATTCCAGCGCTATCTGCAGCAGCAGTCAGAATCTAAAGATCCCTTACACTATGTTGTGATTGATCGGGCTAGCGGAAAAGCGCTGGGCACGCTGGCACTGATGCGTATTGATGATAAGAATGGCGTGGTTGAAGTTGGCTTTGTTATCTATTCTCCGGCTCTTAAGCACTCTCGCATCGCGACTGAGGCTCAATTTTTACTGATGTCCTATGCGCTGGATACGCTTGGCTATCGCCGGTATGAATGGAAGTGTGATTCACTTAATGCGCCATCACGGGCAGCTGCTTTACGCTTAGGGTTTCAGTTCGAAGGAATCTTTCGCAACCTGGTTATCTATAAAGGACGCACCAGAGATACCGCATGGTTCTCAATCATTAACCAAGAATGGCCTCAGTTGAAACAGGCTTATAACGCATGGCTCAGCGAATCAAACTTCGATAGCCAGAGTAAACAAAAGGTCAGCCTCAGCCAGCTAACCGCCAAAGAGCATCAATAACAGATATCTCAAACTGGAAAGCTAGCCCCGCAGGGGTCAAAAAACATCGCCCCTCGGCCGCTAGAAAAAACCAATATTACGATGCTGATTATGCAGACGAAACCTACGCTGAAATCAAATTAGATCACGTTATCATCAGCCTAAGGCCTGAAATATTCAGGCCTTTCTATTTAATAAAAAAAGACCAACAGTTAGCTAAAACTCAGAGAAAAATCACGCAGTCTCTGATGGTACTCCATCAACAGAGTTTACCGGCTTTGCAGCAACTGCCCGCACTCTCTTGGGCTGCTCAACCTTAATGATTAACGTTAATACACCGGCAAACAGGTAAAGCCCGGTATAGGTCCAAACCACGCCAATAATGTCGAAGAAAGGCAGCACCAATGAGGCAATCGCCGGAGCAACAAAGTTACTCAAACCTGCAGAGAGATTAAAAATAGAGATTGCCGCCCCTTGATGTTCCGGCTCCAGCGCCGGGAATACCGCCGTCATCGGCACAAAAGCCGCAACGGTAATGCCTAACATAATGGCCGGAATCATCGCCATCCACAGATTATGCCCGGCATACACCGGAATATAGTAGAAGGCTAAACTGGATATCGCACAGCCAAGACAGCCGAACCAGCGAACCTGCCGGATCCAGCCAATATAGTCACCCAGAATACCCCAGAGAATATTGGTAAATATGGTCACAAAGAAGAATACAGCCCAAATCTGTAACCATTCAGAAATGGTAAACCCAAGCCGGCCGACAAATAATAACGGCATGATAACGGCAAAACCAAACAGCGATATGGTGTTAATAATCCGAATGATACAGGCCATCAGGATATTTTTGTTGGTGAACAAAATGGTAACGGCCTTAGACAACTCAGCCATTTTTTCTTTGGTAGACAGATTAACCTTAGTGGTATCGGCCTTAATACGGTTAAGTGAAAACAGCGCCAACAGGCCACCGGCAAGCACCCAAACAATGGCAAACCACAGCGTACCTCTCTCACCAAAAGCCGGAATAGTAAAGCTAGGTAAGTAGCTGCCAACAACACCGATGCCAATGGAATACATTGCCCAAAACCATCCCATAGCCCCTGAGAGGCGTGCTTTAGGTACGGTCTGTACTAATAACATCACAAAAGAGTAAATAAACAACGGGTAAGCTAAACCA
>JAHDVE020010668.1:0-26325 GCA_022606495.2 Halesus radiatus
AAGAAATCATATTCTACAGTTAATTTATTTATTTTTATTCAATAGATTAACAGTTGTTTTGTGGCGTCATTATTAATCAGTTCATAAGAATTACTTTGATCACACTACTGTTTTTAATATTCAAATATTATCATGTTTCGAAAGCTAAGCTTTCCTCACCAGGAATTAATTATTTTACTGTTTATCCTGATGAGGAACGCTTCGCTTTCGAAACATGTTGATATTTACATATTAAAAACAGTGATGTGAACAAAATAATTCTTATCGATTTATTCATTGTTATTGTGTGTATTTCATAGGATACATACACACGTGTATTAAAAAAAATTATACTCATATCAAATCTAATAATAATTTATATATATATTAATTGTTACAGCTATTTTGGCCATTTTAATACCGTGGTTAGGCCACATTGAGACGACTTATTTATACGTTTTTACTTACCCCGCCCCAATTTCTATTCTATATCCTTTCTTATACTTTTTTTTAAAATTAGTGATTATAAAGAAAATTCGAAATTGCACAAAACATCTTATTTTTAAAATTGTTTTGTTAAAAGAACTTCTGACTTTTCAGTCGGGTAACGCATATTATTTTTATTTTCCTGTGTTGTAATATCTCATTAAGGCGATCCACTGGCAAAAATTCCAACGAAATCACGCGCTCCTTATGCAGGTGGCGACAAGGTTGAAAGTCCCGCTTAACATCGGCCGCATGTTTCGATCTACGCAAAAAAACCTAAATGCGTATTTTATTTTATTCTGTAAAGCTCAGACAAAATTATTTAAATGTTTTACGGTCATATTCTAAAAAACTTAATTTACCACAATGAACAATACGATAATATCGAAAAAGGGGTTTGTAAGTAGGAGAGTTTGCGCTTTAAATATTTTTTTAATGTCTGGTACTTTATTTTTTTCTAGGCTTATAAAAAGACACACCAAAAAAATGCCCCGTTAAACGAAAGGCCAAAGTGTGTTCTATTTGCATCAAATTCTCAAACCGAAAACATATGATTTTGCATTACTTCCCATTGCATCGAATTAAATATTATGAATTTCATCTGTCAAAGTACCTTATTTGGTGGAAACACAGAAACGAAAAGAGCAAACGAAAAGAAAAGTAGGTAGGATAATGAGAACCACAGTAAGTCGTGATTACGATAATTATACACACCCACAAATTACAAAATATTAAATTAAAAGAGTTAAAAAGTGCTATCAGCTAACTTTTTTTCCATTTTTCAAATGAATAAATCAATCAATTCACGTAAATAAAAGACTATTCATAAACTTTAACGATTTACAAACCCAATAAAACAGTATTGAAAAATATTTTTCACGAATTTTTACGGTAAAATATTCAAACGTAATTTACTTCATTTGAAATTATTGAGTCGAAATTTCAAAAGAGTGAAAAAAATCGTGAATCAGTCTATTGAAGTTAGGGATTAATTTTTACGATAACGGTTCTGATAAATTTAATGGGAATAGGGTAATTTTTCAGTGATTTCGTTGGAATTAAAAATTTATCAAGAATTAATTGGTTTCGTCACGAAATAACGTAATAAACATACGAGTTTAAATTTTTATGAAAAACTGACATTATAATTGTTCGTATTGGATTTTAGGATGTGTTTTTATTTTTTATTTACCATTGTTTGAATATTGTTTTTGATGGCATTTTAAAATAAAGATAAAATCCGGAGTAATAATAATTATCACAAATTAAAATGACATAATTATGTTTTTCCTTTTGTTGACTAAAGATCTACAGATTATTTTTCAACGGTGAGACTCTCTTGCTCCCAACAGTACGGCATCCTCATTTGGGATATGTTGTGAGGCTGAAGGGAGTGAGGAAGAGAAGATAGGGTAAAAAAAAGTTGGAAAGTGCCTAACTATTTCGAACTGGTCACCAAATATGGCTTTATCCATTTCGTTTCTAAGTGGTGGATTTTCATCATTGCGATACAAATGTTATTCACCACACTGTAACATCTCGCAAATATATAATTTATTTTTTTCGTATTAATTAAACGTTAAAAAAATAAATAAATATTGGCGCACGCCGAGATTCGAACTCACGGTTTTTAGACAGCTTGCTACTGTATATAATTTTTTTTTTACATGAATACCGCACAAGAGTCTCAACTCTTCCCAACCGTCTGGAGACAGAGAGACTATGGCATCCCCAATTGGGAAATGTTGTGAGGCTGAAGGTATAGGGGAAGGGAAGGAGAAGAGGAAGAGGAAGAGAAAGGTGGAGAAATGCCTGGCTATTCAGATCTGGTCACCAAACACGGCTAAAAGACATTTCATGCCACGTTTCAATTCTAAATGGTGGTCTTTTACCAGGGTGATACTGAGAGTATCTTCCACTCTGGAACGTGCGCAAATATAGTATACATTATTTTTTTAATGAATTAATTGTGAAACAACACAAATTAATTTAATAAAATTTAATTGTGCACGCCGGGATTTGAACCCGCGTCCTTCCGATTCGTAGTCGAGAGCCTCACCCCTCTACCATGGAGGCCGTAAATATAATTATAATTAAAATAAACAAATGATTAAATCCGTAATTCGATACCTATCAATTAAAAGTTAAATGTTATTTTTTTAAGAAATAAAAGCCATTCAAAATATTTTATACAAATTGTAATCAAATAAATTTGTAAAAAATGAGAGATGTTTTAAATTTTATCTGAATACACAGAGTTTTTTAAGACTTACGTAAAATGCAAATTTAAAAAAAAAACAAAAGCAAACTAACAAACAAATCTGCAGTTTTTATCAAAGTTTGAATGTTTTTAGAGAAATTCCTTCAGGACCAAAGGTGTTTTTTTTAGTTTGACCAACGGCAGTGATATAAACTCATTTTTTTAAAAAGTAAAATTAGTATTCAAGTATCTTGTCGTAATATGTACGTTTAATGGGATGTCGAAGTTCTTTCTTTAATAAATTAGTTCGATATTGTCTCTTGTCCTTGAGCTGAATAATAATACACCATAAGTACTGGAAAACAACCCTTAAGCGAACTTTTAATTAAGTACAATGTTTTCTTAAAAAAAGAAACATGGAATTCTTTCGTTCACCCCGTCGCTTCCAAGAAGTTGAAACATGTTCTGCCACTGTTAATATTTTGCTCACGCTTCTTATTATATCGTATTTGAAAGTTTTAAAACTCAATTTCTTACGTATTACCATATTCATTTAATGAACATTTTTTTAATGTTCGGTGCACTTTCCACATACAATTTTGAAGGGTGCCGACTAGCAGCAATCTTAAAGCATGTCTATACATGCTAATCCCATTTAAATCTTCACTCACAAAATTACGCAGACGCGTCATGGCAAAATTTCAATAGTTCAATAAATAAATGTTTATTCCGGTATGTGGGGAGGTTAGTGCGGTCCCACACATTCCATACAAAATATACATGTGATAGTTATAAAAAATAGGCGAAATATATGCAAAAGTCTAAAAATAAAAAAATAAAAAGATAGGTGGGTGATACATCACACATAAAACAAAAATTATAATAAAAATAAAAATATATACATCAAAATAACGCCTTTAAGGTGCTGCTGCATTTTAATTGTGAGGGGCCAATATCTTTCTCCAGTATGCGTCGATCCTGGAGGCTGGATTGAGGTGGGCCTCCATGATGAGGACATTCCTGGAGTTGTTTATTCTTTCCTTCATTCCAGCCACCGTGGATCTTATAAGGGTTGCAAAACCGGAAACTCGCCTCTCCGTGAACATACTGAAAGCGCTACAGTATCTGGGGAGGCCAAACATAATGCGGAAGGCGTTATTATACTGTACACAAAGTCTTTCCATACTACTCTGTTTATAGTTTGCCCAGAGTTCGCACGTGTACAACGTTGCGCAGAAGGCAAGGAAGACAGTCCTTTTCACAGCGGTACTACAAAGGGGAAATCTTCTACTGAGCATGTTCGATTTTACGCTGAGAGCTCGTCTTTGCCAATCGATATCATCATCATCCATCAGAGTACTGATGATTATGTGTCCTAGGTAATTGGTTCCTTCAGTCACCTTCAGGATCACACCAATCAAAGTTAAAGTAGGTGTTAATAGCTGGCTTTCTTGTCTCGGTTTTTGGGGGAGCTATTTCTGCTACTGTTGCCATACTTAGAAATATGGAATAACGGGGAAAGAAATGGAAGAGTTTAATAACTACTTAATAAAGATACAGAAAACAATAAAAATATAGGTAACAATGCGTAAAAACCGATTGAATATACCCTGGGCGTACCGCACGGATCAGTATTGTGGTCGATATTGTTTATAATTTACATAAATGACATAGTAAAAATACTAAAACATTGCACAATACGAGAGTTTGCAGAATATGTTCCGATTTATAGTGCAAAAGATATACATGGGAAAGTAACCAGATAAATAAATGATTCGGATACTGTTTAAAAATGTTTTAAGGTAAATAAATTAAAACCAAATATTAATAATACTAAATACGTTAATACACCTAGGTAAAAAAATACACACGAGAATCAAGAGATTTATATTAATGAAGAAATCACAAAAAAGGTGCAAGAAATTAAACATCTAGTTGTCATTATAGACTCATGGCTATACTTTCCAAAAATGCAGATAATATAAGTTTTATTTTTTAATGCTTAAAATGTAATTTTTTTGGTAAAATCCGAAACAATGAAAATAAAAAAAATATGTCAGATAGTATACAATTCAATTATATTACCATAATTAAGGTGCAAGCATTGTTTTTCTTTACAATGAAACTAAACTGAAAAAAAAAACAAACGTCTACTTCAAAATAAAGCAATGCTAATAATACTTAAGCGCAACATATATATATTAACGGATAAAAACATGTTACAGGAGCTATGTTTTATGAGGATGAAGCGAACTATGTATTTGACTATATATATTTGTAGATACAAAATTAACACAGGAATGATATCTAAAAAACTTAAAAGATGAAAAAATAAAAATTTAATTAAAAAATCACGTACACCGAGATCTCATATGTACCAGGCATTCAACTATATAACGACATTAAAAAATAAATTAATGCGATAAAAAACATAATTTTTTTTTTCTAAAAATAAGTAACAAAATATATATATGACAATCATTAATGTTAAGTTTGTAATTTAATATACTTAAATAAAAAAATCGAAAACGCGGTTGTCAAATGTCAATCTCTGTTATATTTCTAAATTATTAGCAACTACGATGGTGTGAGCTAACTCAGAATTAATGAAAAGGTAAATTCAATTTTTTAAGGATTAATTATTTTTTATTAAGATTTAAAAACATCATTGTAATATTTAATCATCGATGAAAATAATATTAACATAACCTAAAGGAAACATGAAACCGGAAAAAAACAACAGAAAATAAAAAGATTTCAGTCGTATCTGTGGCTCGAACCCAGGACCTCTGCCTATCCGGGGCAACCGCTTTACCAACTTAGCTAATGAAACTAGTACAATTTATATTATCTCCATTGATACCATTGTCAAATTCAAGATTTGTCAATATTATTCTCCATTTTTAAATATTGACAACTCTTGAATTTGAGAATATTATATTATTAATATTATAATATTATTCTCCATTTTTAAAAATTGACAACTCTTGAATTTGAGAATATTATATTATTAATATCATAATATTATTCTCCATTTTTAAATATTGACAAATCTTGAATTTGAGATATGATATCGGTGAAGATGGCATAAATTAAACTGGCCTCATTAGCTAAGTTGGCAAAGCGGTTGTCCCGGATAGGCAGAGGTCCTGAGTTTGAGTCGCAGATGCGACTGAAATCTTTTTATTTTCTGTTGTTTTTTTTTGGTTTCATGTTTCATTTAGGTTAAGTCAATATTATTTTTTTCAGTGAACAAGTTAATACTTAAAAATGGTTGAAATACATATAACTCAGAAAAGCTCCATAAATATGCTTTCACGATTTATGTCAGCAAGTTTATCTCACAGTGCTACTGACGGGTTAAACTTTGGACAGCATTTTTTTTCTCACATGGACAGGAAGTGGTGTAATTACGCTAACGGTAGAGATATTATTTCTCTACGTGGGGTTTGAAATAACTACTATACTACTATATCAAAATCATCAGTTAATAACTACCTTCTATAATATAGAACGTAATGAAATGAATGGCCTGCGCCTTATGAAAATAGTACTTTAACATTATTTATGTCTTGAAATTAATTTGATCGCAAAATCTTCTCCAAGTAAAAATATTTTTTTAAATAATTTGCTTAGAAAAGAGGTGGATTTTTAAAGACCTGAAGACCTGTACGATTTGCCAAAATAATGATTTTAGAAAATATAAAAATCCTAATTTTTATGAATCCTGGTTTAGGATATAGGTAGGTATCTACGAGTATGTCCATTTTACTATCGAAGTATGGGAACTAAAAAAATATTCTAAGAATATCTATCAATCTCATAATGTTTACATTGAATTTTTTCAAAAATTGGAACAAAGTTACTCCATTGCCAATTATTTACAGTTCATTTTTAGATAAAATGTCTGTCGAATGTTCCCCCTTATCCCGCCGTGCCATAGTGGCCGTATTATTTGAAGACTGTTCATGCGAGATATTCTTTCTGTGAAAACGTCTGTAAAATTAAGTTTAAATATTCTATAAAAGACGGAGTTCCGAAAATACACCCAGCTACTCAACGGCTATCAACCTCTCCCTCTTGATGAATGTTATTTTTTACCCGGGCCAATTTAAGAATTCTTCCAGTAAAAGGTAAATAGACGAGGCTCCTACCCTCTGGGGCGAAAGAACGGTACAGGTAAGGGTACGTATAAGAACCACTTTTGAAGATCGATGTCCTGTGGGTCCAAAGTATCTAAGGGAAGCTTTTTGGGTTTCCTTGTTCATTAAAAAGGAGCATTTGTAATGAAGCTCGTGTCCCTTTAAGAGGGAATAATAAAGTAAATACGCGGGAACTTTGTATACGTAAAAATATCGGTATAATTTTCCTTTTGTACGTTTCTTTATGTTCGGTGGTTTCATTTTTTCTGTTCAAATTGAGAAAATTAATATGCTGGTTTGCAGTTAGAAAACGAAAACGTTTTTTTCCGTGGTTTTTTAACAAGGTCAGTAAACAAATTACAGTTTGAAGCCATTTTAAATAATTGAATTAAATTGCGACATTGAAAATAAAACTGCAATGAAAATCAAATGATTTAAAAAAATAACCGTTTATTTCTTTTTCATGCGTACATACATTATGATAGATTTAAGAGTACAGAGAGTTTTAATGGTCATTACAAAAGCCTTTTTAAACAATACTACCCTTAACTCAATAGAGAAAATAATTGCCGTATTTTAATTGGACAGTAACGTCATTATGTTTGCAGAAAGGTGGGTATAGAAATAAAATTACATGTTATTCCTCAGAGGAAGTATTTGAGGTAGTGGAAACCTTAAATATTATAATTTCTTCAAACGATTGGTAATCACTTTGTGGCGTCACTATTAATTAATTAATCAAAAAAATATATACTTATCTACACCACTTTATAAATATACATAAACATGTATTCTTACATTCCTGACGATGACAGCATTGCTGTCGAAACATGTAGATATTTATAAAGCGGTGTAAACAAAGCATATTTTTTAATTAATTAATTATATATTATGATATATTGTTATACTTCGCCACCTTAATTAGTAAAGTAGAAATTAAAAAAATAATAATAATACTTTACAGGAGGAATGAAAAACTGTTTATTTTTAAGGCGCCTACGAATTTTAAAATTTTTAAATAAGCTTTTAAAGTTCCTACACTACGTTTATAAGTTATTACTGAACGGTGTTTAATATTTTTTTATACATTTTATTCAGCAAAAAAAAAATTGACATCGTGTCACAACAGAATTAACGGCGTAATACGAAAAATAAAAACAATATTATAGCACAATATTTTTTAAAGATTCAATCGAAGATAAACGATATGAATAGCAAATAGGTACATAATCATAGGTGCCCATGTCTTCTTCTGTTTCGTTTTTTCATTTTTAACCCTATTTATTATTTTCCTTATTACGACATGTTTTACTAACTTACAATTTTAACAAACAGACATGGGGTTATCGTAGTAATTTGTAAAAAAGTTCTTAATGGTGGCGTTCAAACCTCAATTGATAGATGATGGTAACAATATCTACAAAATTGAAAACGAGAAAAAAAATCAAAATATTTTCCTGTTATTTTTAGAACTCCTCACAAAAAAACTATGGCTCTTCTATCTATATATTTATTATTACTTACCGTAATTTATTTGTCAATCCTTGTCTAACAATTTAATTACTTAATGAAAGAGGAATGTGAAAAATGGCACCTTTTTGATGCGATTAAGTCTTTTTAATTTATGTTTTTTTGTATTTACAAAGTGCTTACTGAATCTATCACAGTGTTGTGTATTCAATACATTGTTTATGAAAATGCCTTATTCTCATGCTGCAAACATCAATTTTGAACGTATGTCGATGTTGTTCACAGTGCAGATATTGCTATGCAAATTTAAACGGGAAATCAATGTTACCAGTTATTCAGAACATGCTTTATTGTAATGTTCTTAAAGCCGACTTAACATGTCAGTACACAAAGTATGGTTAACAACGAATAGTTAATCTAATGAACTCAATGTGAAGAGTTAAGAAAGTCAATCAAGTGTATCGGGACTTAAGACTAGACATGGTACAGTCTTAGATCTATAGAGGGTCAGGAGCAGGTCACCGTTGAGAGCCCTCTAACTGTCTTTTTGAAAAATAGATTATCTCTAGCTTCAACGGAGGTAGTCTGGGGTACTTACTGCAAGCATTTCAAACTAGTCTTGACTTTAAAAGAATTGATCTTAAATTTTCAACATGAGTTCAAAGAATTCACTGAATATGTTTTACGGAAATGCAAAGATAATTTCAAATTAAGCATCGATTAGTATAATTATAATCGTATTAGTCGATGAAATTAAGTTATATTTATTGTACTTTGTGGACAAAGCCAAAACAAAACAAACAAATACTAAATACTAATTATTTATTAATTTGGAACTGTCAATTCATGGTGGAATTCCATGTTAATATTAATATTTTGATTAAAAAAAACCTTAACAGTAACTCTATTCCAGTTTTTTTTTCAGACCGATCCAGATTCACCCTATCACGGGCATCTTCAGGCTGGAATAATTTAAATTAAATCTATGGTATATATAGAATAAATATGGAATAAATAAGTGGAAAAATTCATGTTACAATATACTTAACTAACTAACTAACCATCACGCTGTTGATCAAATCAGATAAACTGTCACACAACGCTGTATTGGCATACACTCCTTGCTTTATCCACATTCATGAATCGTTTCATACTCTTTTTTTCTTCTTAATCTTGACATGCCCCATTCGTCTACACACTAATCTCAATATCAACAACAATATTTTTAGATCATTATTGTTGATGTTAACACAAGTATGTAAAAAGATAATTTTATATATTATTAAATAAACACATAATTTTATATCTTCAATTAATGTCATCATCATTTTGTAGCATTTCGTCATCAGGATATACAAAATACTAAAAATAAAATAATGAGATGTTGGTATTTATATATTAGAGTGTTTTTTTTAAAATTTAGTGTAAATCAAATTTAATAATGTTATTATTAAGTTCTGCAAGTATTTTTAATTTTAATTATTGTGACAGCTATTTCGGCATTTAAGGCCATTTTCAAAATGCGGTTAATCTACATTGTGACGACGTATTTATTTGATTTTATTTGATTTTATTTACTCCCACCCCATTCTAATTTGGACGAGTTTGTAAAAATAATGATTATCGGAAAAACTGATTTAGTTAGAAAACAATCAAAATTCTGTGAGGTTTTCACATGTATAATGTGTTTCCTCGTATTTAACTGATAATGCCGAAACAGTTGTCACAATAATAAAGACTAAAAATATTTGCAGAACTTTATAATAACATTATTAAATTTGATTTACATTAAATTTAAAAAAAAAAATTATATGGAGTTCTACGAATTAAACACAAAAATAATTAATATATTAAAAGGTGGTAATTAATATATTAAAAGGTACAAAAAAAATATTTAAATTTTTATACATAATTTTGTCTTTACCATTCAAGTCGTAGAAGTACTCGTATGTAAAGTTTCATTAAGTTCACCAGATGAACAGTTAATTCATTCCGCCTCACTTAATATCGTCGAACAGAAAAAATACAGAATCCCAGGCTTAAAAAATAAAAGTTTTTCCGAGACGCGAAAAAATTTCCCCGAACATTTTAATAAATCCTCACGTTTAAACCGCCGGATAAATTCTTTGAAAAAAAAACATTAGGTGATTGGATCCAGTTTCTTGAAGCGTTTTGAAAGAAACGGAGCGATTTTCTTCGCCAAACAAATACATTTTCAGGATTGAATGATGACTGTGTGTGGTTCGACTGAGGGGTACTAATGCTCCGAATGCCAAAGGTTTTTGTTGAACTTTCAGCTGGAGGTACAACTTCACATTCAGAGAATTTATTGAATGGGAATGACGTAAGTTTAGTTTGGGATAAGTTTTCTGAATGGCGTCGCGGATGAATGTATGGGAATGGTATTAATAATTATTACTTAATGTTTTCGTAAGAGTTTATATTCATTTGTGGGTATACACACAGCGTTCATTTATCAACACACAAATACTGTTTCTGAAGCGTTGACTATTATTACGTTACCACAAGTCAAATTAATAAATTAATGTATCTGAAATAACTGAATCAACAAAGTTCTACCTTTACCGTGCTTCGTGCCCTTCATGATCAGATATTTTTGCCAAAATTGACAGTATGCAAGAAATTCTCAACTTTTTTTTTTTAAATCTTCAAAATCCTATTTAGAAAAAGTTAATATTCTATGTAACTTTGCAGATGATTATGTAACAATGTATTTTAAATCCTTTATATTTATATTTTAGAACAAATATCTTTCATTTTTAGGTGCAATTTAGTTTTATTATAAATACTATATATTTATGCATTATGACATTCAATTGTAAATTTACGAACAACATCTGACGTTGATAAAAATAATAAGAATAAATTTTCTATAGCGCAGTTTTGTGAAGGTTCACCTCAAGTGCGCTGTAATGTATATACATATATATATATTTTTATGTGGTACCACACAAGGGTCCCAGCTGCTCCCAACCGTCTGGAGCCAGTGAGACGATGGCATCCCCATTGGGGTATGTTTTAAGGCTGAAGGTATTGAGGAAGGGATGGAGATGGGGGAAATGAAGGTAGGAAAGTACCTGGCTATTCAGATCTGGTCAGCGAACATGGTTAAAGTCATTTTAAGGATATATATCTTTGGAGCAACATGGCATAATTTTCGTTGTACTTGGGAGCTCATGCACTTGGGACAACGCGGTATCATCTACCATTTCCGTGAAACTGAGGAAATAAATAAAAAATAATTTTGTGAATTATACAGAAAATATCGTAAGTTCTTAAAGATAAATAAAATTCACTACGCATTCATTTTTTCACAAATGTTAATTTTAATCGGGATTCAAACATTGAACTTCAATATCACAGTTTCATGAAAATTACGGTTGGAACCTTGTTGTTCTAAGGATTTGGTTTACGGAACTCATTTTTAAATTTGTATTCTCCTGCTTTTCTAGTTTCTGACGTTAATTAACGTATATTTAACTGATTTTTTTTTGTAAAAGAAATGCCAACATTTCCGAGCTGCAATTAACATGAAAATGTAGGAAAAATTAATTTTACCATCAGTATATTGCTTACGTAATGATAGAGGACTTACCTAGCAGAGGCATTGAACTCACAACGCCTCGTCAATATTAATGTTCATTGTTTTCCAAAAACATATTTTTTAATATCATTAGTGTACTGAAGTCCCTGCCCGGAGTCAGCGCATTACCCAGTGAATTACATTACAATGCATTGCAATGCAGTCACTATTACGTCCCCAACTTGTGGTATATTGTGAGGCCAAGGGGTGTGGGGAGGGGAAAGTTATGATGAAGAGGAATGTTAGGTCGTACATGACTTTTCATGATGATGCGCATGAGGAACTGCAGTGAAAAATATTTTGGCTTCAAAAATATATTCAAGTAGATTAAAAAAATAAGAGAGCATAAATTAATTAATGTTTTTTTTATAATTACATTAATTTATTAGTCACATTTTTTATCTAATGCACCGCTTATGAGTTCATTATATGGATGATGTAAATATCAATGCAAAACCCTCTAATAGGCGTAAATTAATCTATATTGTGGCAAGACTTAAGACTTGACATGTAACTGCTGTTAAACAAAAAATAGGGTTCGATCTTAAAAAAAACACGATTAGCATTGAATTATCAAAGTAGTTTTGTAATATTTGACAGACTCTGTATATATTTAAATAATTAATGAAGGCAAGATCAAAAGTGTATCATCTAATTAGCAACAGGTGCCTTCAGAAAGAAACCTGATAGCGGTCTGTTTGACCGTAGACGGTAGTTCTAGGCGCCAGGCCGTAGCAGAGGTTGTAAATAAAATTAAAAAATTCTCTTTGCCTGTGCACGGAAGGCCGAAAGTCATTAAAACTAAAAAAAAATACCCTGACGTTTTCAAAGGCACAGCGAGGTATCGCGTTCAAATGCCGCGAGCGAGAATATTGACCGGAACAGTAGTGTTAAATGGTGAAGCATTCGAAGTTTCAATACTGAAAGTTGCTTCCTAGAAAAAGGTTTATAATTTTTTTCGTAAAAATGGTAGTCTTGTAATTAAAAAGTGTATTTAGGCAGGCAGAATGAAAATCTTTAAAGAAATAAATTATGTGATACCATACAAGAGTCCCAACTGCTCCTAACCGTCTTGAGCCAGTGAGATTATGGCATCCCCAATTGGGATATGATGTGAGGCTGAAGGTATTTAGGATGGGAAGGAAATGGGGAAGATAAAAGTTGGGGAAGTACCCGGTAAAGCTATTTCAAGCAACATTTCGATTCGGAATGGTGATCTATCACCAGGGCGATACTGAGAGTATCTTCTTCTCTGGAACATGCCGCAAATATACTACATATTTTTAAAAATTAACAAATTATGTAATAACCCAATTGAATCAAATAAAATTTACTTGCGCACTCCGGGATTCAAACCGGCCACCACCGGATTCGTAATCACTCAACTACGGAGACTATTTACTTAAAATAAGTAAGATTTTTTTTTATTATAAACCCTTTCATACCTGACTTTAATAGTGATAGAATAAATATATTTGAGGCATTATTTTTTGGATTTATTTGAAAAATTTTAGTGCTAAAAATTTGGACGTCTAATGGTTCAAGTAGACCGTAAATTACGATGATAGACAAGTTATTTCATCGTCTAGATTAGTGCCTTTAGGATAGAACGTAAGGATGAAGATCCTACCTTAGATAGATAGTTTGTTTGCATTAAAATTTTATAACATTTTGATATTGCGTACATTATATTTTCGACACTAGTAAGTTTCACAAACAATGCTATATTAATGAATTAATTGATAAAGTTATTCCCTACTTGCAAAGCTAGCTCGGTAAAGTAGTAAATTTCGTTTCGTGGTAATATAAAATAAAATAATCAATTTTATGAACAAAATAACATACATTATTCGTGGAATACCTTACAAATTTACGAATAGACTAAATCAAATCTAGGCGAAGATATGCACAATGCTTTCAGATGCCGAGAGATCACCCATTAAAACCTTGCAATCCAAAGCAGCATGGGCAAAACTCCTCAGCAGCTTGTGGCACTATGTTCACTTGTTTCACTTATGAGATTATTTCTGATTTCAAATAAGGTATTTATTATATTAAATTATTAATGATCGATGATGGTTGCCACGAATTGACGATGTCATGCGGAAGTGCGAAAACGAGATTTTTATTACAACGATACCGGACGAAACGTTTTTTTTCATTATTGAGGCGTTATTGCTACATTAATTTAAAACAACACAGGTCTCTAAGGACGTGTTTCACTTAAAATAACAAATCATTCACTGTAAACAAAAATAGGTACAAACGATGCAGTTAAAATATAAACATAAACATCGATATCGCCTGAACGAGTAGGTAAAATCAAATGAAAAAAAGTTGTTTGGAAAGCCAATAGTACTTATAATTGGAAAAAGATTCTTCAGATTATTATTCGCTCGAGATAGATAAGGAGGTAAAAATTCTGTAATCTATGGATTTTCAAATATATATACAGTACTGAAGGGTTAACTACCTAGGATAATTTTTTTTTCAAAGAAAGACCAATATTCCCTGGTTACGAATAACCCGATAATATTTGAAAATCTCCTACTACCATCACAGTAAGCGAAAGATGTGCTTGTGTCATACTAGAGGACTTAGCCAGACGAGGAATTGAACTCACGACGCCTGGATGAGACCCAAACGCGATGCCATCGGCCACTGACTGATATTACGACTAAATATATGTACAGTACGAAAAGGTTGACTACCTGGAGTCATTACGACTAAAGTTGACATGATTTGGTGCATGTTGATGTTAATTAAAGTAGTTATGGAAAGCAAATGGGAGGAGGAAGGGTGTTGATTACATGGCTCTTCATATTTGGTAACTTAACACGGCTAAAGGCACTTCGAGGAACATTTCAACTCTGAATTGTGGTCTTTCTACAAGTCGATAGTAAGGGAATCTACAATTCTTTATTACAAGCACTTCAAGATGCAAGCCTTATGTAAATTAAATATTATTTAGCCTATTGTAATTTTGAACATGTTGGATCATCATCCTATGACTTAAAAATGGAATCCATGTAACCTACAAACTTGATGAATATTATCGTAATGTGTGCTAAATGTAAATAAGATTTTTTTGTAATTTCTGCAAGCGATTGGTATTCACTTTGTGGCGTCATTATTAACAAATGAATTAAAAAATATACTTAATATTCATCACTTTATAAATATACATTGATATCTACATGTTTCGAAGGCGATGCTTTCATCATCAGGAGAGTATTCGTATATTCATGTATATTTTATAAGCTTATTAATAAATTCATTTATTAATAGGAACCGCTGTGCGGCCTACTTCATACAAAACTTAATTTTGAATTAGAGGCCAAAATACTCACCTAAACGTAATGATTTTTTTTTCATCAAAAAATATACTAAATATATGGATAGTAATTTATTTATTTTTGTTTTACATTATGAAATAAAGGACATTAAAAGAATTGATTTTTCGCGATTTTAGAGACAGCTTCAACAATTATTTGGGGGCTAACGGTGATTTAAAAAAAAAGTTTTACCCCGTCTGCTTTGAAAATATAATGTAATATGAAATGAGTAAAAAAATATACTGAAATAAACATTAACAACCAAAAAACTTCTAATTAGTTTGATGGAAACGTTAAACAAATTCTTTTAATTATTATTTCATTAGTAACTTAACTAGGGTACTTAAAAAAAATTGTAATATAAAATAAAACATTTATAAAAACATAAAATCTTAAAAACATATATATTTCATAACAATCTAATACAAACTATAACGGAAACATAATTTAAACAGCTAGGAACCATGTAATCTAACGTTATTTGGCCATTTGTATGTGTATGCCTTGAAACGAATAGTCCAATTAATAAATTATATGAATAAAAATTATGTAAAATAATAAGGTCTCATTAGCTCAGTGGTTAGAATATTTTCCTGGTGAGACAGAAATCCTGAATTCGATTCCCAGATGCGACCGAAATCTTCGTATTTTCTGTTTCTTTTTCTTTTTCATGTTTTTATTTGAGATTTGATAATATTGTCTTCAATGCATAGATATTACAATAAGGTTTATAAGACACTCTAATAAATTAAATAATTAAATGCCAATTGGTAAGCTTAAACGCGAGTATTTCAATATTAGTTGTTCCATAAAATATTTAACGTATTTTTTGCAGGAATAATATTCAGAAAGTGTTCAGAGAGAAGCAACACGGTTTGCTCTCCGTGGAATATATTCGAGGATAGATAGCCCATGACGCGAAGATTAACTTTCCAGATAACTTTACTGTCTGGGGGTCGGATTTAAGATTTACTGAAAAATGCCTCAGGCTGAAGTAAACGTCTAACACTATTTGAACATGATTTTCTATGTTTGACATTAATTTAACAATCAACAAATTGTGAAAGCTTTTAAAGCGTTTAACACTGGTTAAAACATTTTACGTCTGAGGATGAAAAAAGTGTATTCTTTTTAATAGCCTTTTTAAACACAAAAGTTTATTTGTAGCTTCAATGTGGAAGGAACTCATTGAAAAAATATTCTAAATGTAAAAAAATGGTTTATTTAACATCTGATTGCCCTGGCTTCATTCATTCTTTTTGACACCATTTGCATTAATAGAATAAATTGTAACGTCAATACAATTAAAGAGAATAAATTGTAACCTCAATTACATTAAATATAATAAATTGCTACGTCAATTCCATTAAATAGAATAAACGTCAATTCCATTAAATCAAAAGGTGTTTAAATACTAAATTAGTTTTTCAGCGGGTTTATCGGTTAGTGGCTAAGTTGAAAAATAATGCGTCTGGTTCCCACCCAAGAATTGTGGGTTCAATTCCTCTCCTGATAAAGTCCCCTATCATTGCACACGCAATATCTTCCGCTTATAATGGCAGTAATAGAATTATTCAAATTATTAAGGTTATTCGTAACCCAGGAATGTTTACATTTCCTTTATACAAAAAGGGGTAGACTGGTGGTAAAGGATGCGTGCCTAAGATTTACAATGAAAACAAAAAATAAAAGGTAGGGGTTGTTTTCAAGAAGCCTAAGTAAACGTAATTTAAAAAATACATATTTTTTATCTATAAGCTACTTTTTTAGGTTACGTTTCTCTTTTGTATACAGGAAAATATTATTATATTCGATAAAGCTTGTAAATTGTAGCACCTGGAATATTTATTTATTTATTTAAATCTACATAACAGAGATAGGGTTAATATAAAAAAAGGTCAAAGCAATATCAAAAAATAAATATCAACCGTCCAATAATAATGTACATTAATATGTAAAAATAAAATATCAAGTTTTTAAAAACAAATGAACAAGAGATAACAAAGTTGATGCCAAATGAAGTCAAAGCGATAAAAAAAGTTTTTGGGGCTATCGCTAAATATGTTTGGAATCTTGTCAGGAGAGTGGATGTAGTGAAATTGACATATTCAAACAAGCGGATGGGAGAAAAAAAAATTATTAATGTTTTTATAATTTTCTGCAAGTAAGTATTGGTATTAGTAAGTTCTAACAGATTGAAAATGGCTTTGAACTCAGAAATAACACTATTACAACAATAACAAACTAAATTACCAACAAAACTTAATAATAAATTAATTAAATTTGATTACCTTTAAATTGAAAGAAAATTAATGGAGTTCTACGTAATGAACACAATAATAATGTTGGTTCTTTGGAAAGACATATTGAAACTTCGTGGTTTCTTAGAAGACAGTGATTGGTGTTGATTTTGATTTTGATTGTAGTCAAGAGGGAAGATTCTTTATTGTTATTTTGAAAAAAATATTTGACGTCATTTTTATTACATTCATTCAATGTTTCTAATTTAAAATATTCGAGGAGTTTCTCATAGTATAAGTTTTTTTTTTTTTTACATTATACCGCACAAGGGTCCCAACTGCTCCCAACCATCTGGAGCCAGTGAGACTATGGCATTCCCAATTGGGAAATGTTGTGAGGCTGGAGGTATTGTTGAGGGGAAGGAGAAGGAGAAGAGGAAGAGGGAGGTGGGGAAATACCTGGCTATTCAGATCTGGTCACCAAACACGGCTAAAAGCCATTTCAAGCAACGTTTCAATTCTGAATGGTGGTCTTTCACCAGGGCGATACTGATAGTATCTTCCACTCTGGAACGTGCGCAAATATACAATATATCATTTTTTAATTAATTAATTGTGAAACAACACAAATTAATTAAATAAAAATTACTTGCGCACGCCGGGATTTGAACCCGCGACCTTCGGATTCGTAGTCGAGAGCCTTACCCCTCGACCATGGCGGCCGTCAAAGATGGTAAAGATGGTAAAGAGTTCTTTGACCTGAGTTAATTTATGTGTTGTCTTAAACTTGACTTTAAAGAAGACCATACTTTTAACAGCCAGAGTTAAACAAAGACTACTTTACACTTTAGAAAAACCAGGGAATTCTCCTCCGTAGGCTTAAAACAATATTTACTTGAATCCTTTTGACGCCTCTGTTATTCAAATGTGGACATTTCTTCTAAAAATCCTTTTGAAAAGGCTTTTACACCCAAAACGTCCACTCAATTTAAACTTTACGCAGAATTCGGGGGGCGTTAAAAAATAAAATAAAATCTAGAAGATCGTATTATTTACTCTTTGCTTGTTGAAAGTAAGTATTCCAAGAGACTTTCGAGCTCTTTCAGGGAATATTTATGGGGGAGCCCCGACTACAAAAGCACTATGAGATCCTTTCTCAAAACATCTTAAATTATTCTTTGTTGGAGCTGCTTCAAAGTGATGACAATAATAATAAATGAAACTTTTTAATGCGTCCATTTATTTTAACGCTGTAAATTTTTCACTTGTGGCTTTATTCTTTATTGAGGGCTTCCACAGTTGCGGAAATGACAATGTGAAAAGAATTATAATTACCAGTTTCTAGCGGGATACTTGGCTAGTAGTCGGATGGATTGAGATCAATTCTTTTATAGAGAACTAAACCTCATTTCTGAACTATTCAAAACGGTGTCTTTTTACTATAACTTTGGAATTTTGATGTGATTTTAAACAACTAATGTTTTTATTCAATGCTGTATTCATGTAATTAATATGTATATATTTTTATTATTATTCATTAAATTAGTCTTGTTTTTGGATTGTTAATTCGTGGTGGAATTCCATTGTATTAGAATTGAAATTAAAACACTTTTGTACTTTGTTCCACTTATTTATTTTCACCAGGACCGGTTTGATCCTGCTAGGGACATTTTCAGACTGGTAGTTGAAATTCTTATGCTACGGTATTAACCATTTTTATTCTCGTAAAAATAAATAAAAAGGATCTCTTTAGCCTTGAAAATGGACTTTTAGGGAGCATTCCGTACGTCTGAGGGCAGTTTGTTTCAGAGACGTGAAGCTTGTGCTGAAATTAATGAGAGGATGACATAGCTTGATGAATGGGAATCTTAAGTGTTCTCTCATCACTCGAACGAAGAAAGAACAAATGTTCAGATAAAAAATAAAAAAAAATAATCTCTCTTCAGATAAGTAGGTGAAATAACAGTGTTTAGAATCTCGTGGAGAAGGGAAAGTGTGTGTATTTTATGTCGGGTTTTGATGGGAAACCAGTGGAGTCATTGTAGGTAATCAGATTTATGTTCATATTTCCAACAGATTCAACGACAGTGACGTTCTACCAGATAACACAAGAAAAAACAATGTTGAATGTAGGCCATTTCTAGCAAGTTCACGTGATGAAGACAAAACTTCCCATTTGATATCATGACGCGACAAAAATGATGCATTGTCTAGTTCTGATCGATTGCGTTGTTGGGTATGATACATAATATGGATAAGATGATATCAAATAATGAAATTATATTTATAGAATGTTTAATAATAGGTAATAAGAATAATAAAACAACGATGTTATTTCGGTACACGCATAGATAAATTACTTAAAAAAATACTACGAAAGTTATATTTAATTAAATAAATAAAACATTTTCAACTGACATGTAATAATAATGTGTTTAGTTCAGCTGACCAAAGCGATCAGTGCAATACTCTCTCTGACACATAAAGAAATATTTCTAAATAAATTACGTGACATGGAAATAGAATATAAAATAAATTAAATTAAAAGGTAAACATATTTAGCACTTGAACTACGATGGCTTGAGAGAAATTCTCCGTCTATGGTGTAGCCAGGCGCCCTGTCACTGGCGACGGCCTGGATAAGATTTTCCGATCTAATTATATAAAGAATCTAAATTATTGAATATCCGTAATATTTATTCATTCTACTAGATATTTATTCTAAAATCTCTGAATAAGTAAAAGTCTATTATTCTAGTCACTAGTCAATGAAATTCTAAATCAATACAAACACACATCAGTTTCATTGGTCCTAGCAAATTCAACCTTTTACCAAAAGAAATTCAAACGACAAATGAAATATCGCTCTATCTAAGAAGTCCTAAGTAAAATCATGGCTGAGATGTTGAAACATTACTTCTATAAAATCTTTGTTATTTCTGTCTGCTTACTTGAACTAATAATTTACAAATTCAAAGAAAAATATTCCATCACATTTATATTATCGTGTTCATTTCTTAAAAAAAATATGTTCTAGTACTAATATTACTTAAATTTCTCTCATTATCCACATACACGCAGCATGTTGGTTTCCATTTCCCACAATTTTAATTTAAAAAAATCATACAATTAAAATATAAATATATGTATAAGTACATACATATAATATGTTTTATTTTTTATTAAAAACCGTGGAGAAAACTGTCATAATAAGCGTTTGACGGGGAGAGTTTCATGGAGTCAAAATGTTCAAATTGACGCTGTTGGTCAATTTTATGGAAATCAAATGTGACGAGAGTTTGGGACCACAACCTTCATCCTTATAACGTATTTACCCTACATTTTGCCGTATTTTTAGAGGTAGTATTATAAAAATCACAAACAATACAACAACTTCGCGAAAATCACCCCCTTTCCAGCAAAAAATTTAATAGAATATTCACACTCTTTATCCACAAAAGTGGTTCTATTGGGGTTAAACTATGAGAGGATATAAATATGATGTTATAATATTAAGAACTGTGGTAATTTTTCTCTAGGCGAGAGAATGGGGAAGGGGTGTAGAGGACGTAGGATGATTTATCACGATGCTGGAAGATGAATCCCACGCCAAGATCAGTGTAAGATAATGCAAGAAGATAGATATTTGCAAAGCCTCGTACGTTTGCGGAATATGAGAAAATACAACACCCTTAAACCGGGGGTGTATAGCGTACGCTGTACAGGCTACAGGGTTTTCATAAATCTATTCATTAACTTTCTGTCGTCTGAATTTTATTTTAATTTAATATTTTAAATTCGGAGCTCGACTGCTGCGAACTCCCGAGTCTTATCAATGTAAGGGTACCAACACGACACACCAGGAATAAAGACCTTTTTCAATGTCGCATTTCATAAACAAATTATGAAGAAAACTAGTCAATTCCTCGCCCACACATTTTAGCAAACGAATATACTGATACAAACATGTTTAACATGACAAATTCAATGTTTAAAACCCAACTTAACATTTTTTTCATGATTAAATATTATTTTTAATAACATCAGACTATTTTTTTATTTATTTTAAATTGTAAACCATTGTAATAGCATTGAAATTAATAAGTATCGTATTCGATATTGTTTTACTACTAACTATGTAAGTAAATATTTGTTGTCAACCAGTTTTTATTACTAACACCCGTATGAAAAAAAGTGTCCTCTTTAAAATATCGTAGAAATATAAAAATATATTTAAACTTTTTAAACATATATCTGAATACTCCACTCCCGATAACAGACGCACAAACAGGGCAGTAAGCCAAAATATATCGGTTATTCCCAAATTTAGTACATCTTTAGGATAGAGGAATGTTAAATTTAATGCTGTAAAACTTTATAATGCCTTACCAAATCAATTTTAAAAAGCTACAGTAATTAATATTCTTAAAAATAGACTCAAAACATGGCTGATATATTTGAGAGATTATGAACTTGCAAACTACATGAAATCAGATTGGATAATTAGTAAAAAAAAGTGCAGGCCCCCTCAGAATAGTTCTCGCTAGTGAGGAGGACTATGAATGCTGTGACTTTATACTTTTATTATAATAATATGATTTACTTACTTACTGTTATTATAATTATTTATTTATTTATTTTTTTATATGAATACCACACAAGAGTCCCAAACTGCTCCCAACCGTCCGGAGCCAGTGAGACTATGGCATTCCCAATTGGGGAATGTTGTGAGGCTGAAGGTATTGGGGAGGGGAAGGAGAAGGGGGAGAGGAAGGTGGGGAAAAGGGGAAATACCTGGCTATTCAGATCTGGTCACCAAACACGGCTAAAAGCTATTTCAAACAACGTATCAATTCTGAATTGTGGTATTTAACCAGGGAGATACTGAGAGTATCTTCCACTCTAGAACGTGCGCAAATATGCTATATATTATTTTTAAATTAATTTATTGTGAAACAACACGAATTAATTAAATGAAAATTACTCGCGCACGCCGGGATTTGAACCCGCGACCTTCGTATTCGCAGTCGAGAGCCTTACCCCTCGACTATGGAGGCCGTCATTGTACTTTGTACTTGGAAATTATTATTAAAACCTTTAAATATAAACTATTAAAAAAAATAAAAAAAACAAAAAATAATAATAAGCGCAGATCCTGACATTTAACACACATTGAGATGGCAAGATGCTACACCAGCGTCCCTAGCGGCGCAAATTGCCGAAATTTGGGATTTTCAATACATTTCAATGGATTTTCAATGACATATATTCTTAATAAATTATACAAGTTGAAAATTATCCAAATATGTATTAGGGGACTTGCATATGATTTTACTCCTTTTTTCTCATGTATATATATATATATATATATATATTTAAATAAGACCTGACTAGTCCTTGATGGGAATGATTTAAGAAAGTGGTGGGTGCCCTTGACTTCCTGCACAATCCACTTTGGTCATTTTTTAAATATTTTTCATGCATTGTTTGAATTTAATAATTTCTTACAAATGAGGAATTACATTACAACTTTACAATTAGGAATTGATTATGACTGAGGATAAGGAATATAAATAAAAACATATTTTTTATTTAAAGGTTGTTTTATTTTGTAAATACAACATACAATGCGTATATTATTTAATCATTGAAGAAGATAATATTTACACATCCCAAATGAACCACGAAACCGAAAAACAACAAATTAAAAAGATTATGCAATTATCATAAAGATAGCAGTCAATAATATGGGATTTATAAAAATGGAGTATAATATTAACAAATCTTGAACTTGAAGTATGATATCGGTGTAAATGGCGTAAATTGAACTGGTCTCATTAGCTAAATTGGTTAAGCGGTTACCCCGGATAGGTAGAGGTCCTGGGTTCGAGTCCCAGATGCGACTGAAATCTTTTTAATTTCTGTTGTTTTTTCGGTTTCGTGGTTCATTTGGGATGTGTTAATATTATCTTCTTCAATGATTAAATATTACAATGAGGTTTACAAACTTCAATAAGTTATAAATAAATTGTATATTATTTGATCTATGAAAATATATTGAATAGTTGCTACAATTTATAGTCATGTCCATCATAAAAAAAATAACAATATAATTTAAATGTATTTTATATATACCACTCTTATTAAAATATATAAATATTTCTACATGTTTCTTATATTATATAAACCTTTATTTATATCGAACGAATGATTGGTTTCTAAAATATGATTTAATATTTATATATTTTAATAAAAGTGCTGTTCAAAGTTAAAAATCGTTTGAAGAAATTATTAAAATTTAAAATCTCGCCCTCCATCCACTGTCTAAATCGTTAACAAATAAAATAAAATATTTATTACAAGAGCAATAGATTCTGCAAGCGCTATAGCCCGGGCTGCTAAAGGCGGAAGTGTGGTATGTTTTTGATTACACGTTAGAAAAAAGGAGTAAAATCACATATAGGTCACCCAATACTTAATTTTAGATTTTTCGATTTCCATAATTTATTAAGAATATGTTTCACAGGCCGCTAGAGAGCGCTAGTGTACTATATTGCAATCAAAGTTCAAGAAGTTGGATGAATTGTCATTTAAGAGTATTTTGCTTCTTTATATAATGTTCCATGTTCCATAAAGCTGCATAGGCGTATAAAATAGTAAATAAAAAAAAAAAAAAAAAAAAAAACAAGTTTTTGTCGTAAAACATCAACAAATTATGTCCATCTTCAAAGATGATAAAATAATACATCAACGGCGGAAAATCAATGTGAAATAAATGCTGATGATGGTAGTAAATATGCTCCCATTCCCTTTGTATTACTTGTATTATCCACTTCAATACTTCATAAATCCTTATTTTTGCATTCGATCTAAGTACATTTACTATAATTACCACAAATGTCGAATTTCCGAAATACGTTATGAATATGAAAACCTCACAGAATGGAGAATTTGAATTATAGATCGGTTTTACCGGTAATAAATAATTTTAAATGACGTAAATATACAATATATGTATTCTGTATATTCCTGATGAGGAAAGAATCGTTTCGAAACATGTTGATATGTATATATTAATAAATAGATGATAATTTTTTTTTTACATACATAGTCTATGCTTATGAATTTATATTTATTGGTATACTTTGTATCCTGACGAGGGAGCCATTCGTTTCGAAGTATGTTGATATTTATTTATTAAGTAGTAGTTAACACAAAATAATTCTTAATCATTTAATTTATTATATAATTAAAAATACACTTTGCATACACTACTTTAATTAAAATATATAAATATTTCTACATGTTTCGATAGCAATGCTATCATTCTCAGGAATAAATGAATACTAAAAAATAATTTCAAGTATAGAAAAATGATAAAAAATTTTAGAACAATAATTTAAGAATATACAAAATATGAGCATAAACAAAAATGAATAAAAGTAGGTAAGTAATTGATCAAAAATGCTAATAACGAAATAATTATAAAACATTGAATAATACACTTAAATTAGAAATATAAATAAAAATTATTATTATTAATATTAATATGAAAATACATTTAAGAGATAGCTATTTAAAAAAAATATTTGATTATTTATTAAATTTAATTCGCTATTAACACTTTTTCTTATTTCTAAAATTTCAAATTTATCTAATTGTAAACCGGTTGAATTTGTGTGTAAAACTTTTAAGCCTTTATTTATATCAAACGAATGATTGGTTTCTAAAATATGATTTGCAAATTTAGAATCGTTGTTATTATGTAAACACCTTAGGTGTTCCTTAAAAATATTTATATATTTTAATTAAAGTGGTGTATACAAAGTGTATTTTTAATTATATAATTAATAATGACGCCGCAAAGTTATCAATCATTTGAAGAAATTATTTAATTTATTATTATTGCATCATTAAAACTATAAAAAGTAAGGTCTTCTTTTTAAACAGTCGATAGAGATATCAACGTTGATTTTACCATCAGTCTGTTATCATGTCGAAAACGGAAATATGCTATATTGCTTGCAAAAGTAGATGCATAGATTTCTAGCACAACTTGTAGCGTTGAAAATTACATGGGTAGGTGCCGAGAAGATTATGTTGTGGTGGATTTTAACGTACTTTGGAGTAAAATAATTTCGCAGACCTCGTACCGCTACCTGAGCACTGGATTCTATCATATGACGGATGAGATCACGGTTAAGGCTATGGAATAAACATGGGAAATGTGGGCGGAATTAGAAGTTAAACCACACCACAGAAAGGCTTTGAAAAGCTCGTTTCCCTTATCAAACGTAGGCTTTGGTTTGGCTAAGGTGAGGTATTATTCGTACCACCTTATCAAGCTTAAATCATAAGCAGAAAATCTGCGGGAATAAAACCGCTAAAGGAAAAACAGAACAGTGCTCTCTGATGTCATGAAGTTTGAAAACTATTTTCTTTTGTAGGGATAATAGATCAGCTTCTAATACCACTGCATTATTACATATTTCAGCCGCTGACCAGGGGCTCTATTCCCGTTCTTTTTAAGGAAGATTCCTTAACTTTTTCCTTAGGGTTAAACCCTTCTTACTTAACTGCGGTTCCGATTCTCTCGGATGACAGCTGTCAGTTAAATTCAGCGAGCGACATTCATCAAAAATGTGAATATTTGCGTTGTTTTAACAAGAGAAAAACTCAATATTTGCGATGTTTTAACAAGAGAAAAACTCAACATTTGCGATGTTTTAACAAGAGGAAAACTAAATATTAAGTATTTTACCAATTAAGTTATTATTTACATTAAACATAATTAGCTAGAAAACATTATTAAACATTATATAGATGTTGACATCTTTGACAATTCACGTCAAGCGCAAATTCACTTCAC
>JAHDVE020010669.1:0-19338 GCA_022606495.2 Halesus radiatus
CGTATTATCCTTCAAATACATTTTAAGCAGTATTGTACAACATATTATTTTTTATGTGAATTTTATGGACAAGAGTCCCAATTGCTCTCAGCTGCTAACCGGAGCCAGCAAGACTGTGACATGTCGTAAGGCGGTGTCGTACGGTGAGGGGAACGGGTTGGGGAAAAGGAAGATGGGGTTGGGGAAGAGAAAGGTGGGGTGGTGTCTGGTGATTCAGATCTCGTCACCAAACACGGCTAAATCCATTTCAAGGAATGTTTCGATTCTGAATGGTGTTCTTTCACCAAGGCGATACTGAGAATTATTTTGGGAAGATTAATACAGTTCTTTAAAAAGGACTACCTTATATGTACAACAACCAATGAAAAGCGAAATCGGGGGATCGAATCACTAAACGGCGCTGGATATAATTTCTAAATATATATTTAATTCTTGTTTCAGGAACCGAGGGTGGTGGCAGCAGCAGATTCGTGTCCAGAAGACTCCGTCCCAAGGCCGCCTCGCCCAGCCGGCAGGGCCCTCAGCAGTGTCAGGTAGGTCTCTCCGACTACTCATATATCGCTTTATATTGTGCTGTCCAATCCATTAAGAAAGCATTCCGCCGGTAGCTCCGTTCTGATCTCTTTCTCTTTGTCGTAAACGCTTAGAAGTAACATGATTAGAAGTCACAACCTTAGGACCATCTTACTACAAATGAAGGCTCGCGTTTTAGGTAACTCGACGAGAGTTGGAACCAACGGCACATGTTTAGCATTGAATGTATTTGCGCATCGGTATACGCTTCCACCGGCGATCAGCGGCCATTTGTCTTGTTTACACCCACTTATCGTCACTAGCGGAAAGGGGACAGCAATACAAGAAATAAGGAATAATAACAAACACACATAAGAAACACTAGATTTCAGAGTCAAAAATACATCCAACCAGCAACCACAAACACAACATTTGAACAAAAAAGCTTCTGCATACTATGGTGCTAAATTCTACAACAAAATCCCACTCTCCTTCAAAAAGCACAACAACAATGATAAATTTAAAAATCAAATAAAACGCTGCATTAGTTACATAGGGAAATTTGAAATAGAAACCTAACATCGAAATAATAATAATAATAATAAAACATTTATATAGCACAGTTTTGTGTTATTCCACGTCAAGTGCGCTTTGCCATAAATAAACTTTAAAAAAAGATTAAATAACTCCATTCAGTGGTATTCCTACAGTGCTTCTTTTACATTCTATTTATACATTCCTAACATATTACATACATTATTGTTTATTCTTAATATTTCTTTTACAATACTACTTAGGTGCATATTCATCTAATAAAATTACAATAAAATAATATTAATTATATAATTGAAAATACACTTTGTATAAATAATATTAAAATTACAGTTTACCACTTCGGTTTTTACAACCTTTGAATGCGCAGGAAACCTTAATTATTGTTTTATTCCTTGAAATCTTCGAATGATCGCTCGCCGCCAATCAGCACACGAATGATGACGTCATGTATTCGAGAAATGCGTGAACCCGCCTGGTTTCATATTTAGGTTGTCACGTGGTTTCCTCCAGCCCTCGAAATGGCGGGCAAATTTGTCTACTGTGGCACGCCTTTTCATTAAGACATCAGTGATAACAATGCAATAAAATAATATGTTGTATGCTAAAATACGTTTTATATAACCGATTTCAACACGCTTTGACTTCGAAGTCTGATTTATGAAATTATTTATATTTTTATTAGGTTTAAGACGAAAGACGCCGTATGTAAGTTATGCATACGTGTGAGTATTGTGTCGAAGTCAACTAACGTGGAGAGACCCATACCACAACATTGGGCGTGAACAGATTGGTAATCTGTACCTCAGTGGATTACTAAATGTCTACCTAACTGCAAATCGTTTATCCTACAAAATAAATATATTATGAATATTTCAGTTCCATTTACACCTTACCTAACTTACGATAGGTTGTTTATGTGATGTTGAGTAGCTCAACTGTTGTTAGTATTTAGTATCTTCAACCGTTAACGGGAAGAGGGATGTTGGAGAGTTATTATTTATTAATTCAAAATAATGATAGTATTATTACGCAATACGATAAATATAATGTTTTTAAATAGAAAAATACTTGTTTAATATTTTTAAAATTTACATAGGTTTAGCATTTTTCAAAATCTAATCTAATACTATAATTATTTTTCATTAATAAATAATAACTCTCCGACGTCCTTCTCCCCCTTAAACATAATCTTTACTTTTCAAAGTTTTCCTACATGCTTGTAGTTTCTGCGTCAAGGATGCAAGTCATCATTGTGTTAATTTTATTAAAAAAAAAATTATCGTTGAAGATAATATTAACGAATCTCATATAAAGTATGAAACAGAAAAGACACAGAAAATAAAAATGAAACGGACGCATCTGGGACTCGAACCCAGGATCTATCGGTCTATCCGGGACGTGAACTCTAGCCATTTGACCTAATGCCACCTCATCGTACTCGAATTTAAGAAATTTTAATATCATCTTCAATTAATTCCCCTATATCTTGGCTGCTTCTATGTTGACTGCATCCTGTAACTCATAATTTTTCAATCGAATCATTCATAATAAGATTTTTTTTGAACACTGCTAAAAAATAGTCGTGCAAAAGGATTTATTTCATTTATTGTGTGCGCAAAACGGGAAAATCTGTGTAATATTAATTGATATATGAGTCTGGATTAATTATATTCTGCCAGATTCCGCGATAGCATTTCCAGTAACCCCGATACATATATTTATTGGATGATATATACATACATATCTCTTGCAATTCGTATCAATTCCGAATGAATAATCCCATAATTTCCTGATTTACGAGTACCTACCGATCTACGTTCAGAATGTACATGATTAATTAGTACAAAAAGGGAAATAATTCGCAACATGTCAATGCTAAGCTCAGATACCAAATAACAAAGTAATCGTGTAGGGTTGTCACGGATAATATTTGCCAATAATTTGACCATCATTTAATTAGCACTGGATTGAATGTTATTAACTACTATTTATACGTTATCAATAGCTGAGAGTTATAACGGAAACAATTTCCGCAATTCTCGTATTTATTTTATTGACAATATTTCCAAAATACTTACGGAGGTAAATCAACGTGACACTTCAAACAGAAATTAATGTAATATCACCGTGCAGTTTTAACGAATTAAAAGCAAACGTTACTTTCCGGAATAATCCATTTATTACGCCGACCTAATTTTATTTGATAAATTATTGTAAACCGATTGCACATCTACGTGGAAACAGATCTAATTAGTTTTCAATGATTTTATTTACTTCGTAAAAAGCATTTACTCTGTGGATTGGCATAATTATAATAAAAACGCATTAATTTATTTTTAACCACTTTAATGTGAAGTGGTTCAAAACAAATTAATGCGTTTATGTTATTTTATTTACTGTTCATTTTTGGGATAACTTATTGAAGCTTAATGCAATAATTTTTTAATCATTGAAGAAAATATTAACAACTCTCAAAATGAAACATGAAACCGACAATACACAGAAAAGAGAGAAGGTAACGGTTGTAGCTGGCACTTGAACCCAAGACCTCATGGTCTATTCGGAACCTTGCGTACAAGTACCCCAATCCGTCCCATCATTTTTATAGGTATCATACTTCGATTTCTAAGAACTATCAATGTCATCTTCAGTTTATTCCCATATATTTAATCATTGAAGAAGATAACATTAACACATCCCAAATGAAACACGAATTTTAAATCGGGTAGGTATATCCGAGACTCTATTCCGATTGCAATTATGTTCGCGAAGAACCTTGCAATCATCATAAGGATAGCAGCCAATAATATGGGATTTAAAAAATGGAGGATAATATTAACAAGTCTTGAACTTGAAGTATGATATCAGTGTAGATGGCATAAATTGAACTGGTCTCATCAGCTTAGTAGACAAAGCGGTTGTCCCGGATGGACAGAGGTCCTGGGTTCGAGCCGCAGATGCGACTGATACCTTTTTATTTTTCTGTTTGTTTTTTCTGATTCGTGTTTCATTTGGGATGTGTTAATATTATCTTCTGCAGTGATTAAATATTACAATGATGTTTACAAACTTCAATAAGTAATAAAAAAATAAAAAAATTGAATATTCCCATATATTTTTGGCTGCTATCTTTTTGCCATGACTCCAAAATTCTAGCGGAATTTATTTATTATATTTTATTTTAAGATAGTAATATCGGATATGCCTATCCGATTTTTTATTTAAATGCGACATCTGTTAACTTTTTTCTATAAGTCTAGGATTAATATTCAATTTTGGAACAACTTATTGAAATTTATAAACTTCAACGATTAAAAAGATTCTATTTACAACTGGAAACATTATGTTCAGTGTCAAAAATCCTCATTTTGAAGTATTTTGTCTAAGTTCTTCTCAACATGGCGAGCTTATAAATATTATCATATCGTTTTTATATTCAAATATATTTTTTTGAGACTGTTTTTTTTTTACATTTAAAGTTTTTGAATGTGTCAACTATCGCTGTCACGGTGTAATGAGAAAATATTAAGTAACTTTCACTTTATTGTTGCGAGACGAAAGACGTCTACCTGACAAATAAAACAAAATAATATCCAACGAAAAATTCGCTTAAATTCTGGTTAACTACTCGTACGCCGTACAAAAACAACGAAGTGCCCATGAGGTTATATCGCTACATAACGTTGTATTTTATTCGTCCTACTATTATAAACTAATATTAATTAAAACATGATGTTTTAATTGGAATATGTTTTCACTTGTTCAATTAAGCTAAAAGCACTTTGTGGTATCATTTTTAATTATATGATTAAGAGTTATTTTGTGTGAACTAACTAACTAACTAACTAACCATCACGCCGTTTCCCCGCAGGGGTAGGCAGAGAGGACGGACCGCCAAACAACTCGATCTTGGCATACGCTTCTTGCTTCATTCACATTCATACAACGCCTCATACATTCTCTTCTGTTATTCCGACTTCTGACATGGCCCGACTCGAGTATTTGATTCACTTGATCGTGCCATGTCTTCCTCGTGCGTCCCGGATTCTTCTTCCATTCACATTCGCGTCCTATATTCTCCTTGCACTCCTTTCTTCGTTCATTCGATCTACTGAACTACTATTTTATAAATAAATACTCGTGAACTACTATTTTATAAATAAATATATAATACATAATACAAATAATAATAAATATTAATAATACATAACAATAAATATCGAACATGACTTTTGGAAATTAGAAAAGTGTTAATAGTCAATTAAATATTATTAATAACCAAACATGTTTTTTTGAAATAGCCATCTCTTAAATATGTTTTCACATATAAACTTATATTTGAAAAATAACTTTTATTCCTTGATTTTGTTCAATTTTCTATTTTCTAAAATACATTTAATAATTAGTGTTTTATAACAATTTCATTTATGTTGTATATTTATTTTTACACTAATTCTCAATTATTTACCTAATCTCATTACGTTCATTTTTGTCTGTTTTTTTTATTTATTTATTTTAGTTTTCTTTGGATCCTGACGAGGATGTTGATATTTATTTATTAAATAGTGGTTTACGCAAAACAACTTTTAATCATTTAACGGATTTCTTAAAAAAATTTACATACATTTAATGATTTGCATAAAATATAAAACAACCTTTTTTATAAACGGTAAGAATTTAGAAAAGAAAATTATTAAAAAATACATTTAATTAATAAAGAAATAGAAATTAAATATTGGATGGGTATATTTTTTTGTATATTGAACATATAACGAAAAATCTTACATACGCAAAGCCAGTGCGTGGGTATTATATACTCGGGATAAGTTAAAAACCAGTAAAATTTACTCATTATGGAATGTACATACATACATTATAACTACATGTATATTTATTTAAATAAATCCATTAATTAATTTAAAAATAATATATAGTATATTTGCGCACGTTCCAGAGTGGAAGATACTCTCAGTATTGCCCTGGTGAAAGACCACCATTCAGAATTGAAACGTTGCTTGAAATGGCTTTTAGGCCGTGTTTGGTGACCAGATCTGAATAGCCAGGTATTTCCCCACCTTCCTCTTCCCCTTCTCCTTCCCCTCCCCAATACCTTCAGCCTCACAACATTCCCCAATTGGGAATGCCATAGTCTCACTGGCTCCAGACGGTTGGGAGCAGTTGGGACTCTTGTGCGGTATTCATGTAAAAAAAAAAAAATGTATGTATGTCGATTTTATTATTTTTACAAATCAAGTGAGTTTTTATAGTAATGTAGCTCCCTGTAGTAATAACAGCATAGACATGTATTAATAAAAATATAAACATAAAGATAGCAGCCAATAATATGGGATTAAAATTGGAGGATAATAATGACAAATCTTGAATTTGAGATATGATATCGAAGAAGATGACATAAATTGAACTGGTCTCATTAGCTAAGTTGGTAAAGCGGTTGTCCCGGAAATAAAGAGGTCCTGGGTTCGAGTCCCAAATTCGAATGATGTATTTTTATTTTCTTTTGTTTTTTTCTTCTTATTCGGTTAATTTCAGATTGAAAAAAATGAATAAGGAAAAATGATCGTATTCATTTTAAAAGGGAAAGTTAGTTCAAATTAGAATTAAAATGCCCCGGTTCATAAAATGTCAACATGGAAACCGATTTTGTTTCAGTTTTTATACACGGGGCGGATCGACCGTTCATCCACAAAAAATGCACACGGTTCTATCGCGCCTTATAAATACTCCGCAATAGGCAACCACTGGGCACTCACTCAGTCACATCGCTTGAACTCGCAACAAACGATATGTGTTAAAAGACGATTTTTGGACGTTTAAATACTATGGACAGCAAATTATAAATTTTTGGAACATATATTACGGCAACATTGACATAACTATTTCATTTAAATCATTAAAAATACTGGAAACAACCAAAAAAAAGTCGAATAAATACTGCTTCATATTATACAAATTGAAGTAAACCTGCGTAACGACCCTCAATTCTTCATAGGTAGGTTCTTATGGTCATTAGGCAATTACAAAACAGAGAGCCCGTGAAGAGGGGCGCCTTAGGCAATGGGCGGCGCTGTTCCTCGGATCGTGTGTATTATCGTTTCGGCCCTCGTAAAAATGCGGTCAGAAGGATCCTATTGTTCTAGTTTTAATTTGAGCCCCGGGCTCCTAATGGCACTCTAAACACATAAAGGCGTAATCTCCCCAATTAAATGGCGCTCTGCAGGAAATATGGCGCATAATGGCCGATGGCCGGACATTGGCGTAAGTGCGCTGCATGGGAACAGACTAGGGGATGGAAGGCAATGAAATGGAATCTCAAGATTGCCCTACGCCACTTGTTAGTGCCAAGGTTTTCTGGGGCCTCACGAACATCCTCTTACATACTCGTGTCGGGTCAAGTTTTCTTCTTAGTGATCCTTCACACATGGAATTAAATATTTTCAAAGGTTACGAATTCTGAGATTCAATGGAAGAACTAAGTTATAATTGGCAAATAAAAACTCTGTTACAATTATAAAAACCAATTAGTGTACTAAATCACATGCGCTAAATACCCTATTGCGAATATGTGATTTTAGTCAGCTCTCCTGGGTAGCCGGAAAATATTTTCAATTCAATTCAATTCAATCAAAATATTGGTACTCACTTTGTAGGGTCATATAAATGAATTAAAAAATTACTTTGTATTAACCACTTTATTAATATGCACAGATATTAACATATTTTACATGCAAATACAACCGGTTTACAATTAGACAAATTGTAATTTTATAAATCAGAAAAAGCGTTAATGGTGAATTAAATTTAATCAATAATCATTTTTTTTAATATCTATCTCTTGAATTTATTTTCAGATTAATTTCAATAGTAAAAATAATTTAATTTCTAATGTTAATTTATTATTCAATGTTTTATGGTGATTTTTTTATTAACATTTTTGATTAATTATTTACCTATTTTAATCAATTTTTGTTTATGTTTATAATTTGTCTATTCTTACATTGTTCTATGTTTATCATTTGTCTATACTTGACATTATCATTTTTTAGTATTCTATATATCCCTGGTGAAGAAAGCATCGCTTTCGAAACATGTAGATATCTGTCTATATTAATAAAGCGGTCAATACAAAATTTTTTTTTTATTAATTTATCAATTCAATAAAGTTATTCATTTAAAGTTTTTATAAAATTAACATTTTAGCACTTTTATTTATTATGTAAGACGGAATGTACAAGATTCATAGTAATTACAACAAATTAAAAGAAAAAAGGTAAATATATCTAATTTTAATAAATTGCATGTATAACGTACTGGAATTGTACAAGTAGCAATAAAGCTTTTTGTTTAAACACAGCTTCATCGATTTTTTTTTGTGTGATACCAGAGCCAGCGAGACTATGGCATCCCATTGTTGTGAGGTCGAACGTATTGAAGAGGGGAAGGAAATAGGGAAGAATGAAGGTGGGGAAGTACCCGGCTATCCAGATCTGGTCACTAAACACGACTTAAAGCCATTTCAAGCAACGTTTCAATTCTGAATGGTGGTCTTTCACCAGGGCGATACTGAGAGTATCTTCCACTCTGGAACATGCCGCAAATATACTACATATTATTTTTAATTGGTGAATTGTAAAATAACACATTTTAATCATATTAAATTTACTTGCGCATGCCAGGATTTGAACTCCCGATCTCCGGATTCGTAGCCAAAGATCGTAACCACTCAAACACGGAAACTGTTAACTAACTAACTAATTAACCATCACGCCGTTTCCCCGCAGGGGTAGGCAGAGAGGACGGACCGCCAAACAACTCGATCTTGGCATACACTTCTTGCTTCATTCACATTCATACATCGTCTCATACATTCTCTTCTATTATTCCGACTTCTGACATGGCCCGACTCAAGTATTTGATTCACTTGATCATGCCATGTCTTCCTCGGACGTCCTTTACGGAAACTGTTGATGCTAAGTAATTCCATTTAACATCAAGATTACCCTCCCCACCGGCATGACCATTGGCATGTTGGTTCTGCTTGCTGGGAGATAAAACAGTCTATTCTCTCGGTGACGGAGATAACCATCGGGAATATCAACATTAATGCTCTCCATGATAGCCGAGTTTTCGAAACACCCATGAATCAGTCTGAAGAAATGTGTAGCAATGTGAACATCCCTTGTGCCTTGTAGATGGTTCATTCAGAGCATACCTAAGAGAAAGTCGGTAGGATAGAGCCACGGGTAGTAGTCATACACCATCGGGTAAAGAAATCTCAAAACATTCTTTTGATCTCTCTCCAACATGAGGAAATACGTCAGCTGATGTGGACTCCAAACCACCGATCACTCTCAAGCCTACTCCTTACCAATAAGTTATATCATATTATGAGAACCCGCGTGTCTCTAAAATTCCTCGCGGTGCGTAGGATAAAGCCTAGTATTTTCGATTTTATTATTTGAAGTACTACAGGTCATTTCAATATAATCATGAAATATCAGCCTACTATCGAACACGATACCAAGATCTTTCGTGGAGACACGTTTTAATCTTCGAAAATTCATAGTATACCGGTAAAACCAAGCACTCGTATAACATTCCCCTGTGAAAGAAAGAATGAAACATTTAGAAATATTGAACTTAATCTAACTCGTCTCATTCCAATCAATAATCCTATCAACGTCCGTTCGCAATCTTCTAAAGTTAATATTTTTAAGAATAGTTTTAGGTCATAACCGAAAGGAAGAAACCTGGAATGCAGAATACTCTCTGCAATAGCATTAATAAAAGTAGAAAAGAGAGGCGGTCCTAAATTAGAGCCCTGAGGAACTCCAAAAATCAAAACACCGAATAGCTGGCAAATAATATTACAAACCGTAAAGAAAAACCTAACTTTGACAGTTTATTTAATAAGATGTCATGGTTAACAGTATCAAAGACCTTGTTTTAGCAATCTACTTGGTAGTCTTTAAAGATTTGGATACATAATCTGTGAGTACTAATAGATTCGTGTCTGTTCATCGGCTTTCTTTATGTTAAGATTTCCTTGGATTAGGCTAAGTTTAAGTTGGGTTGAGCTCCATTTACATTCACAGCGATTTTAACGCTCCCATGTTGTCGCGGCGAGTGATCGCCACTTGTTGTATCCGCTAGTAGGCGGTCACGCGGAATTACTGAAACAGCGAACGCAGTAGCGAGTAAAATGTCCTACATATAGAAACATGCATGAAACGAACCAAATAATAAAATATTTAACAACTAGCCACTGACGATTTGAGATGTCAGACTATTTTAGTTTTATTTTAATATTTTTGTTTACGTAATCGTATTTACGTAACAAATACGATGATTTTAAAAAATATACAATAATTTTCTAAGTTGCCCCTAACATTTTGAAAAATAATTTTTTCGACATGGCATATACTTAATTAAAAAAAAAAATAAACAAAATACTTCTCATCCGTACTAGATATTTATTAATACTATAATCAAAAAAAATTATCATTCAATTTGGATCGGTATTTTGGCCTCAATTCGAAAATTAAGTTATGAATGAAACAGGCACCGCAGCCGTTCCTCTTAATTGTTATGAAACAAACCGGCTTCTCTGTGTTTTTCGTGCAGCGGAAATTCAAACACGGCCATGTTTAGTACAAATCTCACTATTATCAAAATAATTTTAATTTCATATTTTGAAGCAAAGCATGGCCAAACTATTTATTAATGCACTTACGACGCAAAAGGCCAAAATATGCATTATACATATGCAAATATGCAAATGCGTATAATCCGATGTCTAGTAATAATATTACATTTATGGCAATATTCCGTGCTTTAATATCAAGTGCAGTATGTTATCTTAAAGGACCTTTCACAGAGCATTACGTAGTTCACCAAAGGGTAAGCCGTTACCTTCTATGCAGGTTTAACTCAACTCCAATTGAGCTTCCCACTAGCCGGGCTAACAACCCCTTCCATTCAACAAAAACATTTAGTTTCATCACTTATCTCCGATCACGGACATAACACCGACCGGACCACGCCCGACATAACTATTCATTTAAAAACTATTACTTTATTTTATTTTCATATGAATACTATAATAGCAGGCTAGCCTAGTGAGGCGAGTTATGTGAAACTATAACTATTATTGTATTATTTCAATTTTACTTTATAAACCACTGTACACTTACATTATTATATTACACATGTCTTTTAGTTATAGTTAAATTTAATTACAATGAAAATAATATTATTATTATTATTAATATATTATGTTGCTTTTGCATTATTTTTATCTTACTTAATTTTATTTATCGTATTGGATATTTAATTGTATATATTTTGTTTGATTTTATTTTTATGTATAATATGTATGACGATATGGGACGTGTGGGATTGCAGCGACCTCTCTCCCCACTTCCTGGATTAAAATGCTTTTTATTAGTTTTATAAACAATAATTATTAGCCTGAAACACTCATCCATATTGAAAAAACCTTCCGAGAAAAGATAAATGTCGCCGACAGGACTCGAACCTGCACCCTTCTGATTGCCGGTCAGATGCTCTACCATTGAGATACGTCGGCTTATCGCAAACCCGCCAAGTTAATCAATATATACTAGTGTTTTATTTATAGAATTAGTCAACGTAATAACTAACATAGATTCCTAGCAAACAGTTTCACAGCACAGATGAGCTTTCTCTGTAGATTCAGCTTAGACAAAGCTCGCTAAAGCTCCGGCTAAGCTCTTCTTCAAATATTTGAGGTGGCATTTGTAAAGCTCTAATGATTTCAACAAACCTTCTATTTCATCTGATTTCTGTGTAGAACCCAACAGGGGTTGCCATTGAGAACTCAGCTTTACAATATGTTTCTCTTGCACGCGTCGTTTATGAGAAAAAGGAAACGGCGTAAACGAGCAATCATCACACTTACCTGTTTTTACTCAGTTCTTTCCTTCACGTGCCACATAAGATACGTCAATATTTTAACTGCAATTAATCATTCAACCAAATTTAAGTTGTTCGTATTTCGCAGAAGAGTTCCCTTTTATGAAGGGTTATGCAATAAGATTCAAACACGATATCAAAACGATATGACTAGATTAATTTTCTTCGCCTTTTAAAGAAAATTATCATTTTTATCAAATGTCACCATGGTTCATCGTAAGCAGGGCAATATAAATTAGAATTTTTATTACAGTATTTACTCTGTTCTTCTCCAAATGAATTATGTTGGACTGATTTTTAGCCTTCAGTGATCACAATATTTTCTAGGGGTAACCGAAACATTATTTTTCCATGAGGTTCATGTTATTGTTTATTTATACCGTATTGTAGGTTTCCACATATTTTGATTTTGCTTCTTGAAGTTCTAGTATTTATAGGCATTGGAAATAATACTTAATTTATTTTATTTTCAAATGTGTCCCTCAATGTGTGATTCTAAAATGGGGTGTACGAGGCGTTTGACTTATTTTCATACATAATGTTTATTATAGTTTTAAGTAATAAAATTTCATTTTTAACCTTGTTTATTTCTTTGTGAAATTCTGAATTAGGGTTTCAATTTCTATTATTCAGAGATTATTCTAAAACAAGCACTAAAGGAACAAAATGATTTATTAACTCTTTCATCAAAATACTTCAAATGTGAACCGGCGGGCTTTTTTTGTTATTTTAGCGATAGCATCTCCATTTCCACTTTTATTTTATTTTTAAAATGAATGTATTTTACCCCTTTAGAAAATAAATATAAAGCTGTTCAAGAAGAAATGGAATTTGGGCGGATATTGTAAATATAATATTGGTTTCGTTTAAAACACATTTTAGAAACTGCTTCAAAAGGAACCCAAATATCTTCCTCCGTGAACCCTTTAAGACATAAATAACTTTAGTATCCTTCCATAGAACACAACATGATATAAACTGGATTTAAAAAAAGTGAATACGGCACACGAGTCCTAACCGCTCCAAGCTGCTGACCGATGGAACTATAGTATCCCCACTTTGGATATTTTGTGAGGCAAAATGGGGAATTCAGAGGGTAAAGAGATAAGAATACCTTTATTAATTAGAAGCACAGTTTTTTTGTCGTATACAAATTTAATACTGTTATTTATAAGTTCTGCAAGTATTTTTAGTTTTTATTATTGTGACAGCTGTTTCTTTGTTTAAGGCCATTTTCAAACTACGGTTAACAATACTTACAGAACTTAATTACGACATTATTAAATTTGATTTACATCAAATAAAAAAAAATAAAAAAATAAATAGAGTTCTAAGAATAAAACACAAAAACAATGAATAATCAATCAGCAGAGGTGGCAATAAGGAGTAGTTTATACACCTACTTATAATATGTGTTCGATCTTTCACTTGTTTGTCGTTTGCTTTAGTTTCATTTTGTCGGTTAATAATTGTTGTTTTTTATATTTATTAATTATCATTGCTTTTTAAACATTCTTGTATGTAAGTTTTGGAGATATTGCATGTTTTATGTACTAAAATAAATTGTTAAAAATATATAAAAAGCAAGAAGAGAATGGTTGGAAAGTACCCGGCTATTCAGATCTAGTCACTAATCGCGGTTAAAGCCATTTCAAGCAACGTTTCGATTCTGAATGGTAATCTTTCACCAGGGCGATAACGAGAGTATCTATCCCACTGTAACATGCTGCATATCTACCTTTTATATTGTTATTTAGATGAATACCTAAAAAATATTTTTACTTAAAATTCCTTCTCATCACAAAATACGTCAAAATATCGTGGTACTGTCAGTTACCTTTATTTCTTCTATTTTCGGAGTGTCTTGCGGCGTTCTCTAACCCTTGACATGCCCGTGTTTCAATCACTTTTTTTTCTTGAATGTGACATTTATACGTTTGAAAAAAAAATCTGAAGACATCTGAACTGTTGTATTTTGACACACAGCCTTTGAATATATAAGCCCGTTGAAAGAACGTCAAAAGTTGACAAGAGAAATAACAAAAATTCTCAAGTAATAAAGCTTGGATAACTCAATACAATGCCTCAGAATTTTTATCAAGAATATATTTGTTAGATGTTTCAAGTTTCAGTACCCTATACAACCTTATTAAATATTTAATACATTAACAGAAGTAACAAATACGAAAGATAAATATTTTATATGAATGAAATATATATAATATATCATTAAAGATAATATTAACAACTCTCAAAATTAAACATGAAACCGAAAAGACATAGAAAAGAAAAAGGTAACGTCAGCAGCTAACTCGAACCCAGGACTTCGTGGTATCATTCTTCGATTTCTAAGAACTGTTAAAATCATCATCAATTTTGTAAAATGAATTACTAATAAGTTATCAAAATATATATGTATATATATATATATATAAATTAATATACAATAACTTAGTTTGAATACCATTTTTTTATATGTTAACCAACCGGTTTCAGTTCAGCCCGAACCTTCATCAGGGTTATACGAAAAAATATTGTTTTTGTATAACCCTGATAAAATGTTGTATTCAAACTAAGTTATTTTATTTATTTTTATAATTATGTATACCCATAAAGTGTTTGCTACAAGGGAAAAATAAAATATATATATATATGTACATACGAGTATATCAAAAGATTTGTAGTCACTTTCTGGTGTCATTATTAATAAATTAATATGATTTCCATAATAAGCAAACACTTTGCGGGTTGACATGATGAATTAAAACAAATACACTTTGTATGAATCCACTTTTATTTTGTATATATGTCAACAAGTTTCGATTCTGCTAAGTCTTCATCGGGACTAAGTATATTTTTCAGTCCCGATGAAGATTCAACTACGAATCCGAAGGTCGCGGGTTCAAATCCCGGCGTGAGCAAGTAAATTTTATTTAATTAATTTGTGTTGTTTCACAATTAATTCATTAAAAATAATAGTGTATTAGAGTGGAAGATACTCTCAGTATCGCCCTGGTGAGAGACCACCATTCAGAATTGAAACGTTGCTTGAAATGGCCTTTAGCCGTGTTTGGTGACCAAATCTGAATAGCCAGGTATTTCCCTATTTCCATACCTTCCTCTACCCCTTCTCCTTCCCCTCCCCAATACCTTCTGCCTCACAACATTCCCCAATTGGGAATGCTATAGTCTCACTGGCTCCAGACGGTTGGGAGCAGTTGGGACTCTTGTGCGGTATTCATATAAAAAATATATATATATACTCGTATATACATATATATTGTTTCATCTCTGACAGGGTTATGCGAATTTCTTTATACTTTATTTAGAAAACTTGTCTGAACCAACACAAAATGTTTATTTCGTATCTAATCAAGTGACAAGGTATCTTTTCTTCGTAGTTTTTTTTTTCAGAAATGATTAGCGGACCCATTTTCCGTGAAGAAATGTCAAAAATACACCTTACATCTCTTATTTACATCTCTTCCCTCCCGACACTTGGAACTACAAACTTTTGTCTTATCCTGTTAGGAAGTTTCTTTACTTATCCCGAGCAGTGTTAAGCCTTGGATCGCTTTTGATGATAAAACGACTCCTTCGCATAAAGAATTTATCATAATCCTCCTAACCGATACCCTCCTCTCTATCCTGTCTGATCACTTATTCGTCTGAGTTAAAAAGCTGTCAAGTTTAACAAAAATTCTAAGTAAATATATAATAATATAACAGATCGATGCAGAGTGTCAGATTAAAGGAGGATTAACGGGAGTTTCTGCAGTGGGTGGGGGTGAAAATGGGGAAGGTGTTCACCTACATGTACGAGGGGGTGGGATTTGTAAATGGGATGTAAATTTGCAATGGGATCGAGTGTGTTGCAAGAAGTTCGGATATCGACAACGTTACACGTGCGAACTCTGAGCCATGATCAAACATGATTTCATGAAAATGCGGGATTATCTGCTGCCTGTACTAAACTATTATCTAAGAATAATGCTATAAAATTTTAAAAAAAGATAAAAAGAAAACATCCCGGAAAGCACGCTTCTGAGATATTATTAGATAAATTTGAAATAAAAATATGTCATTATTATTATTATTATTTGTATTCTGTATATCCCGATGAGGAAAGCTTCGCTTTCGAAACATATTGATATGTACATATTAATAAAGTGTTGATTACAACGTAATTTTGAATTCATTTAAAAATATGTTTGTTTTAACACCACTTTATTGGATACCATCTTCAGAGTTGAATAAATACATACTACAGTGCTATACTACGTATTTATTCAACATCGATGAAGGTTCAGGTAGGACCGAAACCGGTTGATTTATATATCGAATAAAGTGGTGTAAAAACAAAAATATTTTTTCATTTCATATTTAATTATGTCGAACCACAAAGTGAATGCTTCATGTCAAAGTTTATCATTAATTAATTAGTTGTTGCTGAGTAAATTGGTTAGTAGCTGAGTTGAGAAATGCGTCGGGTTCCCACCCAGGGGTCGTGGGTTCAATTCATCTGCCCGCTATGTTCTCCATAATTGCAGGACCAACATTTTCCGCTTATAATAACGAAAGTAGGAATATTTTTATTAATTATTATCGTAAAGTTATTTGTAACCCAAAAATCTTTCCTCGCTTTGAAAAAATAATTTTACATACATTCACAGAGCAAATAATACATATCCCTAACACGCAAGGGAAAAAAACAAAATAAAGGGAAGAGAGGCGATCTAGGCGTGCTGTCAAATGAAATAAAATAGCAAATACCTAAAAAGGTTTGGATTGTTTGTGAGTTTTTTTTATAAATGTTTTATAACTTGCTTACCACAGTCAAAATGGTAAATGAAATAAATAAAATAAATGTAACCGATACTTTGAAATATGAACAATCCAGAGGGCAAATCAACTCCTTGAACTTGGATAATGATATATTGTCCCCTGAATGTATACTATCTACCACATAAATTATTATTTGGTTATTTTTTTATATTGTTTACATATCACTTCAGTGCTATACATTGTTTTTTTTATTATGTATGAAAATACACCTCCATAACCACGAGCTACTGGAGCTCAGCTTATGGGAAATAGAACAATAAGAAGAGATAAGAATCATGTGTTTTGTTATATTTTTGGTGATATATAATTTAAAAAAAAATAAAAATAACTCGTATGTAAAATAAATTTTAATAAAACACTCAAGTATATATTTATTTCACAGTAACATGCAAGCCGTTAAGTTCGAGCGCCAAATCAAATAAACCATCAGAAATACTTGACTTCCCGCACTTGCAATGGTTTAAAGTGGAAATTGTTGTTCAAGTAAGAGAAGAAACTGTGGCACCTTAAGTTATAAACTCGAGTGGGTGCGAGTCTTCTCCGCTGTACTTCAACATTACATTCTCATTAGATGTTGCCTCTCAGGAATTATATTAAAATTAAACCTAATCTGTTGTGATGGAGACGAACGTAGTGGAAAAAATGACGAAAGAATCGAAGAGTGGATGCTTCACGGCATGTTTTGAAGTCTGATTGATTATGCACGATTGTGTATGAGAACATAATTCTGGAAATTTGAACAAATCGAAATGATCATAATATTACATATCTACGAGTATATTTATGTATAAAGAAGAGTGTCCCGTTTTTTGTTTGTTTTTTTACGCAATTCTCAGTTTTATTTGATGAAATTTTGCACACTTGACCGTCAAAATAAGAGGAAGGTAAGCTATCTACATTAAACTTTAAAAAACCACCCCCATCCTCATCAAATATTAAATAAGTAGATGCATCCAAGTCATCCATGGAGATCCTGTATGGAGGGTCTTTTGAAGAATGGGGAATGGAAGCTATGTTGTTAGAGGGAGGAAACACAGTGCAATCGCGGCTGCTATATTGTTTTATTAAAAAACCTAATCTTTCTTGTTTGATAAGTCTGGTATTTTTTAATCTCGTACAAATGGTGCAATTTGGGTCAATGTGTTAAGTGGTGCCGGGATATGGCATTGCGGACAATAAGGAACCCCAATCCATTGTTTCTCAATAATGTTGACCTATTAAAAATAACTTTTTTTTTAAGTTTGTTTTCATAGTTAAAGTGACGGAAGGGTACGTGACGTCACACACATCAAACGGTCATACAAAATTAATTTAAACAGAAAATATTTAGATGCGAACAACAGCGTGACTTCGTTTCAGTATTACCAACGAAACAGGGCCTTTAATGAGATGTTATTATATTCACTTTTAAATAACGATTTATATATTGTACGTGTAATAATCGGCGTTTGTTGATCTATGTGCATATATAGTTAGTAAGCCATAATATTTTTCACTGAAGTTCCTTATTATTCATGACGTCAGAGGCGTACCGGATCGTTTACATTTAAAATTTAAAAAAAAATCCAAATTGATGTATTAATTGTACAATAAACATATTGTAATAATCGCTTCCCTCATCCGTTATTTTCAACTATTTGGTTCATACAATGTTTACGTACGGGTTAAGAGTCTTTTCAACGGTTACGGGGTAAGACAATCACTTCAGTTAAAACATCCTCGGTAGAAAATGTATGCTACGTTGGATAAATATTGTGTTTTACAAATGTTGAAGACAAATGATGTGCTTTTGCTCACGGAGTGAAATGATTTGCCTAATCTATGGAGAAACCGCTTCTTGTTCGAAGTTAATTGCGTCTGAAATACACGTATCTTCTTGTAACTCGCACTTGATACATTTTAAAACAACTGGTTTTACTACGAACAAATAAAATATGTGATTATCGAATAAATAGTATTCTGTCTGATAAATTTTCTGTTTTAATCCGTCAGGCACTGCTTACACAAAATCTTGAAAAGAATAACTTCTAAAAGGGGAGAAAATTGATATTTTCATAGACCAGGGATATCGTTCAAAATGTGTAGAAGATTTAAAGTTTTTTTTTTTTTTTAAATCTGATTACCGTACTAAAAATTGATTTTAAAAACGATATAAAAGCGTCCATTCTGAAGCGGTTCTAACTGGCTTGGCTACTTGGGAAAACGGTACTGGCTTGTAAGACAGCTGTCACCGGGAACCTACCGACGTTCGCCGGCGTAACGTCAACAACGCCATGTTCACGAACAAAAACGAACATTTCCTTTTGGTGACGATTTAAAAAATGGCATAGGTATTTTAAATCGTTATTTTAAAAAAGTCACTCTTATTGAAAATAATCTATTACTTATGTTTTCTTCGGCTATCTCTCTCTACAAGATTGCTTGATGTATTTTATATGTATCAATTGCTTAAAC